>KK119706.1:1025633-1087267 GCA_000611955.2 Stegodyphus mimosarum
AGTTTGCGCCAAGGATAATTCACTTAGTAAACTTCTTAAAATATGGTCATCTATTTTCTTTCCCTTTTTATATTGTGCACGAACGGGAAAAAAGTCACATCGTTCCTACTTTCAAATAATTTTAACAATGTGCCTAAATCACATTTGATGTTATAGCTTTCAACAAATATGCCAAATTTCAAAAGACGCCAATATATAAATTTACGTATATCTTAGTAAATTTTAAATAAAAGACTCAAATTTTTTACATGTACGCTTAGAAATACATCCACTTAAAGACGACGGTAAAAATTTTATAATTATAATTAAAAATTTTTACAGAATGAACCTAAATTTCAAAATGCGAAAGGAAACTCAAATAAGTTTAATAAAAAAAGGGAGATTGATAAATATATACCAAATTCAATTAACACTGAGGAGATAAAATTTTGAGCGCTAATTTAACTACTCGTGCGAATTTTACAATACTTCGCAGTTTGGCATAATTTGAGTCGTAGAATAGAAATGTGAAAAAAAAATTAACATGTCATTTCAGAAAAAGTCCCATTTTGGGTCAAAATACCTATATTAGAACAATGCTGTATATAAATCTAATACATCTAGTAAGTCGCGCTTTCGAGACATGAAGAACGCAAGTTGAATTTCGTCAATCGGCCCAGTAGAACGGGAGACATAGAACTGTTCCCTTCCCCCCTTTTTTTTCTTTCTGCAGTGTACTACTCATTAAAGAAATCGAACAAAGTATCAGATCAAGAGTTTCCGTGGTTAATTTTACTAAAATGGGATAGAAGACCACCAGATAAGCAGCTGTTCGTCCTTCAAGTCTATCAGCTGATATGCTCAATTGGTGGAGGCATCTACTATTCGTTACACCCAGCCAGGGAGCTGGCAAGGTGATCAATGACATTTATTAAAAAATTTTCAAATATACATAGCGTATTGAATTGTACAGAATTGTTGGTTGCTGCAAAGATTTTACAATGTTTTGGATATATCAAATATGTGTTGCAATATGACGAACAGATAAAATTATGCATTATTTATGTTATATATTATATCGATGATATTGAAAATATTTACATACATAAATATATTATAAAAAATAAATGTAGTAATAATAGAATATTACAGGATGAATGAATAATTTGGATAGAAAGGAGGAAGAATTATAACAGTGAGAAAAATAAGAGAGAAAGGAGGAGGGAAGAGAACAGAGACTAAAGGAACAGAGGTGGAGTGTAATGAAATATTCAGATAAGATAAAAATGAAGTATTGTTATTACATGCAATATACAGAGATATATAGAAATATTTAACAAAGATTTGATATGACAAATATATGTAATATGAAGAGCAGATAAAATAATATATTATACAATAATTAGATGATACTGAAAATATACACTTCAGATAGTTGCAGACAGAAATAACTGAAAATATTGTTATGAAATGAACAGCAGCGGTAAGATAGCTTCCTCGCAAAGCAGCTTTATGGTTACCATAAAATGGCAAGGAAAGGCACGGTTGCCAGATTTGTTACAAAATCGCCCATTTGCCGATATTTGGTCATAAATGCCATAGAAGGACCGAGAAAATTCTAGAACGAACTCTTACCGGTTTAACCCAGAATGTTCTCGAAGGCAGGTCAAAAGCTATATAAACCCTGCCTGTGCGCGGAGCAGCAGTGTACCGTCAGTGTATCGTGAGTTTCATCATGAGCAATATCTTGAGTGTGTTGAGATTCGAGAGCGATCGACCGAGTAGGGAGCTGTATTTAGTGTTTTGCCGCGAAGCTATCTTCACCGTTACAGCTTGATAGCAATTTTTAGTGTCTTTTGCCAGTTTGATTAGTTGCCTGACGTTTTGTTAGCGCTTAAAAACCAGGGTTAAATCATAATCAGCTCCTTGAAATGGTTTAGATGTTTGTATTTTAGTGAAGAAATTACACTACAAAATGGAAATTCAAAATATAGTTTACTCTTTATAAATAACAGTTTTTGGTCGAATAGTATAATCACAAACTGCTCTTTCAACAACTTTACAATAAATGTGTTACGTAAAATCGATGTTAAGTTATTAAAAAAAAATTCTTTTTATTATTTCTTCCTGCTTACTAACTTAGAATTAACTTTAAATACTGACTTTAAGGATAAATAATGGTAATAAATATTAATAGGCATTGCATTCAGTTTACAGTAATATAACTAGATTACAGTTTAAATAGCACACAATTTCCTTATGCTTTTCACATTTATCTGTGGTCTAACAGCTTCGAGCGAATAAGAAACATACCTTGTAATGGAGTCTGCAACTGAGATAGAATCTTGCTCCGTTAATCTGCAAAATTTTAAATTAATGGTATGAGGCTATAAACTATCATATATAAACAATACAGTTTCAGAAATGTAATATTACATGTGTTATAAAATGTTCAAAGCAACATCATGAAAGCTTACTAAAGCAGCATAAAATAGGGCTTAAAGTATGTTTCACACATGTTTGAAATAATTACGTTATTCCCTTCTCAATCTTCGTATCATTTTAAGCATTTGCCGGAAAAAACCTTTTTTAAACTGATGCCCCTATATATAATATCGTAGTTTACTGATATTCGTCTCATATAAAGTCACCCAGTTTCATAATTAAATAGCCATATTTACCTAAAATTAAGGAATAGAAACTATCTTCAGTCAAATAATATATAAATTTTCAAATATTCCTTTCTTTATTTTGTTGAGAAGATAAAAACCGAAATGCAAAAGGAAACGTTAAAAACAATTAATTCTACAAAAATATATGAGCAACACATATAAAGCAATGCAACATAAAAGTAGCTAAAATAATCTCCTACAAAAGCAACAGTGTGATTATTAAGCAATTTGTTACATCAAATAAACGCGATAATGTTTCGTTTTTTTCTTTTCAAAATTTATATACCTGAATTTTATGCATGACTGGATTTCCATTTTACGCATTAGCCTAGAAATTGCCCTAGAAAATATTCCTGTACTGTAACAATTGGCCAGAATATTAAACCTAAGTTATTATATAGGTTGATATCAAATCTTAAAGGATCAATAAAACAGTCTCAGCTTACTCAAGTTACAACGTATCTGAAGCAAATAAACTAAGTTCTTGAACGCAGAATTTAAGCGAAATCCTCTGAAAGTTAATAATGTTAGTCACTCTAAACTTTAAGCGAAAATTACTCCTATGACTGAAGGATATCTAAAATTAATGTCACTGAAGAAATAAATATTTTTGTATTACTCAATTTTGATTAAAATATATTTCAGAATTAATTATGCAGAACGCTTTTTTTTTTCAAAATCTCATTTAAGTTTTCAAAACAGTGTTCTATGACTTCTAGACCTATCAAACATCGCATACAAAAACAATAAACTTAAAGTACTAAAATGCGTGCGAAGTAAGTAGCAAGAAGAATAAAAGGACAATAGATTTAGATTAATAAAATAACAAAAGCTACATTAAAAGAATTTTTGCTCTTTTTTAGCCGAAAGGGGTAATTTGCCCAGAAGGGCTATTAATTTCAATTTGGCACTTCGCGTTGGTTTCGGTGTTTCACTTTTCAAATTGTTGCCACCAAATAATAATAAACCCTGCATAATATTTAAAGAAATTAAATAATAAAGAATGTACATGAATGTATGTTTCTCGCACTGAAAAAACAATGGTACCTAGAGAGATCAAATTTTGAATATGGGCGTCTATCTGGAAGCCCAAATTTGGAATTTCTTTTATTATCTATTTCCTATTTTGCAAAACTTTAACCAATTTTTGATTAACAAACTCAGCGATTTCAAAGCGAGCAATGGCAACACTGGACGGAAAAAAAAATTATCTCCGACGTGAAGAGATGGTATCGGAAATTTTAAAGTTATGCTCTTTTTAAATTATTTTGTGATATTGCTGTTGAACTGAATTTTATGGTTTAAGTGCGAAGAACATGATATTTAATAAATAAAGGTAACACCCAAAACATAAAAAAAAGCCCCTTTAACCGTGATATAAAATCTGAAAGCTTTCAATTTTTTTTAAGGAGCCATGGATCACTATCTTTCGGACAAACTAAAATTTTAAAAATATGAATAATATTATCACCGTTCAGATGGAAAAAAATGAGATACTAAATACAAAATGCATGAAATAAAGTCCGTGAAATAGCCAGATAAAGCATTCAGAAAGTTAAAAGCATTTGACAGATTAAGTTGTTGAGAATGATTTACTGCCAAATAGATTTAAGATTGTAAAACTGGGAGAGTATATTCAACGAAAGAAAACAACAACAAAAAGAAAAAAAAGAAAGAAAGAAATAGCAAAATAAACTTTTTTGAAGCAAGGACAAATGATCACAGGCTATTAAATTATCTTCAAATAAGGGGAACTACAGTGCTGAAAGGAAGGTCAATTTTGCAAAGTTCTGAACATTTTTAAAACATTACGCACCCTTTAGTCCGGAACTTATCTATCAATGCAAAATGCTTACTTATTTCTGAAATACAACTTTTGTAATAAAAAATATACAGTTTAGCTATATTTACTTTTGTTGTTCTTGATTTTCTTCTTGTTGCTTCAGCTGGCTTTGGATATAATCCAAAACTTCGCTATCGTTATTTCGAAGTTCGTAGTAACTGCCCAGATCTTTAATAGTTCCATTTTGCATCATGTATATTTTGTCAACATGTGGGAGAACAGATAAACTGTGAGTCACCAAAATTCTTGTCTGCAATTTAATAACATTCAGTTTCAGGAATGAACTTGTTTTTTTTTTCTGTATTAAGCGCAACTTGCATGTTATGCATGTAACAATTACATAGATTTTAATTTCGAATTACATGAATTAAAAATCAAGGTCAGAATGAAAATACAAAAGAAAGCCACTTATCAATCTAAAAAAAAGTAAAACAATTTTAATTAGTTTTAACTTTAGTTTTTAATTAAGGAAATAGTTACCCAGATATTAAATATAATGCATATTTTTATCATGAAATTTTTACCCATGTCAGATAATAAACGTAGTTCGATTTTCTAAAACATTTAATAAGCAAATGTTTACATTATAATCTGAAATAACTTTGAAGAATTAACAAGCCACTTTGAATTTGTAATCAATCACAACTACTAAAATTTCCTTCTTTCTTAAAAAAGAGGACTTTTCAAAAACAAATATTTTTGCTTGTAATGAACTAAGAGATTTATTCAGATAATTTTTCAGGATAGACAATTCATAAAAATTATAGTAACTTTTCAAAGTTGGTGCAGCAAAAATAGACTGAAGAAGGCCTGCCCGTAAGTTCCCACTAGAAGTAAACATTTATAAATTTAGAGAACAAATCTGAAATACAATATTTTTATAATGGAACTGCAGAATTTTATAATAATTTCTACTACTGAAGGATAATGTTGCCTGTTTACTTTCTGCTATACTTCATTACATGCAGTTACATTAAGTCCTGAGCAATTGAAGTAACATGAAAAAATTTGTGTATTTTTTTTAAATTTAAAGCATGATAACTCTTTTTAATCGAAAATATTTTTTTAAATTTGAACTTAATAACTATCAATTTTTATTCAGACGTCTTAAAGCTTATTAAATTATAATGAGTCAATTTATTTACTTGAATATTACAAACTAAGGCTACATTAATATTAGGTGTGTGATAACTTTCCTGTATTTTTCAAAAAAAGCATTTCGTTATGTAGTAGAACACAGTTTTTTCGCTATTAGTCTACAATATATTCTCGCTAAGCTGCTGCATTTTAATCATGGAACTCTTCCATACACCTTCTATAGACT
This sequence comes from Stegodyphus mimosarum, assembly GCA_000611955.2. Taxonomy (NCBI): domain Eukaryota; kingdom Metazoa; phylum Arthropoda; class Arachnida; order Araneae; family Eresidae; genus Stegodyphus; species Stegodyphus mimosarum. The sequence continues at coordinate 1,031,452 of KK119706.1, forward strand.
CTATTCTATTGCGGAAGAAGTTTCTTTGACCATTCGTGAAAATCCTCTATGTTGTCATGTAAGTAAAGAAAGTTATGTGATTGACCGAAAGAGGTGGTATTCTGTTGATTGCATATCCGTTTAGTACGGGACATGCTGTATCCCTGTTGTTACAAAAGTACTACAGCACGCCCCCTACCGTATTCAGGAGTAACTGGCTCTCCGTGTTTGAAACAGGTGTGAGGATATTTGCTTTATCAAGATGGCATACCACCGACTGACTATATCCAGTAAAGAGAGCTTTTCTCTCAGTGCACTGCGAAGACAGACCAGCTCCGAGCAGCACACATTTCCGCATTTAATATTATTTGATTCGGTGAGAGAAGCTCACGGTGCATCACTTCCGAATTCCCTTCAGACACTTTGTAAGGTTTTAGTTAAACTAACCAAGTTTATTTTAATTTAAATCTTTTCTATCTCCTCTCTGCTTCAACTTCCTGTCAGAAGAAGCGCGCGTTTTTAGCTTATGCTAATTTTTGAAGTTCAGCCAAGCACTATTTAAGACAGAGGTAGAAACCTCTCGGTATGTGAGAGCTTTGCCTCAGATCACGGTCACGCTGCTCAACGTTTGCCTGACCAGCTAGCAGTTTAAATTTATAAGCCATAGTGCTTACTACGTGATTGCATTGTAAAATAAATTAAAGTGCGGTAGTATTTAGTATATCTTGCTACGCACCCTTTTCGGTAGAGGCCAACTTCCGCGAATTGCTCTGCGAAGCAACGTTTAATTTAAGTTCTATTTTAATTCATTTAAATTTATTTGATTGTTAAGTTTGACCAAAGTGTGGTCTGTTACGTTCTGTATCTCTCCCGAATTGGGAGGTTTGTTATTAATAGTGAATTAATAAAAGAGGATTTCAAATCCCTTCACGTGCAGTTATTCTCCAGCCCAGCAGTTACATCAGAACATAGCGTACCTTCCGCTCCCTGTTCCAGTTCAGGACTTAGAACGTAAGGATAAGAACCCTTTACAGAATTTACCATGTTCTCAAAGAATACACACAGAATGCTAAGTCCTGATAATGGCGCCCGCACAAAAAGAAGAGGATGGCCTCAACAACAAGAAGACGAACCTGAGACACCTGCTGTACCTGTCCAGAATCCTGAGATAGCACCTCCTGGCATAGAAGGATTCGGCTACATCGTACAAACCATGCGAGCAGCCATGAAGCCAGCGGCAAGTTTTGACGGCAAGACAGCCGTAATCAATTTCCTGGAAAAGCTAGACTCCCACTTCATGCTATATCCAGTCCACGAATTTCAGAAAGTCGCTCTTGCTACCAGCGCTTTGAAGGGCCAAGCGCTAAGTTGGTTCAAGTGCATCGGAAAGAATCTCTTGGGGGAACCAGGAAGCCCCACATACACGTATGAAAATTTCAAGAATTCTCTAGTGAAAGCATTTCCCGTGGTGCGAGATCGAGCCAGATTGGAAGCTGAACTGTTTAGCCGATACCAAGAAAGAATAGAAGATTTGTCTAATTTTATTTTGAGGAAAATTCAAGTTTTCAAGCTTTTGTATGGAAGTCGCCCGGATCCTGAAATTATTCAAGTTATACTTCCTAGGCTACTGCCCCAAGTTCAAGATTTCATCGAACTAAGAAATCCAACAACATTAGACAGATTATTTGAGCTCGCGGTACAATTTGAAAGCCGAAGAACAGCCGACAACGAACGACGACGCCAATTTGAGCGAAGAAGTCAGTGGAGTTCGCCAAGACCGCAGCAAAAGCAAAATCAAAGTTACGGGAATAAGGCGAAGCAATGGCCGAAGAAAGATGTGTCTCCTAAAGCGAGCGGCGAACGAAGGGAATTTAATAGAAGAACAAGCAAAGATTCCGAGGGCAACCAGAAGAAAAAGAATTTAAACTAAGAGGGATTTCTTCGAGGAAGGTGAAGAAGTCCGAAGCAGCGCAAAACCCTTCCAAAATCAATTTAAACACCGTGGTCGTTAAGAATTTGAGTTTGCCGAAGATTGAAGTTCTAATCAACAACATACCGGCGACAGCCCTCTTGGATACAGGAGCCCAAAGCAGCTTCGTATCGGAAAGATTCTTTAAGAAGCACTTTCGACGTTACAGAATTTTTAGTGCAAGAGACACGGATGTCATAGCGGCCCAAGGAGAAAAATGTAGCTGTTTAGGAAAAGTACCATTGTTCGTGCGTATCAACAACGAACAGGTAAGAATCCTGTTTTATATTGTGCGTAACCTGCAGACTTGTATTATTCTAGGTGTGGACTTTTTTAGTTTGGCAGAAGCAAAAATTGATTTCAAGGGGGGAGAACTAACATTAAATATGAAGCCAATTGAAGCGAAGAATGATAAGCCCCCGCAGCTGGACTTGGAACATTTACAAGCAGAGGAAAAAGAGAAAATCCAAGGTCTGGTAAGTCACTTTGCGAATTTATTTAGTGATGTACCAGGCTTTACGCAGGTGGTGAACCACGACATTGACACGGGGGACGCTCAGCCAGTTAGGCAAAAGCCATATAGATATGATAGGACAAAAGAGGAAATAATTGAACATCATATTAAAGAGATGTTAAAGAATAAAATCATCACGCCAATTTCTAGCAGTTATGCTAGCCCCGTTGTCCTGTGTAAGAAAAATAATGATTACCCGATTACGCACCCGAAGCGGTGGCGTTTTGCTATAGATTATCGCAAGTTAAATTCAGTTACAAAATATCCTGTATATCCGTTGCCGATAATTGAAGAAATTATTCGAAATATTTCGTCTACAAAATACATGACTACATTAGATCTCACGAGTGGCTATTTTCAGATTGGGGTAAAACCCGAGGACGTACACAAAACCGCGTTCATAACGAAATCTGGTACGTACGCATTTCTTAGAATGCCGTTCGGATTATCCGGCGCGCCGGCAACGTTCCAAAGATGTATGGACATCGTCTTAAGACCAGTCCTTGGTAAAAGCACTTTCATATATTTAGACGATATTATAATTACGAGTAGTACTCTAGAACAACACTTACAAGATTTAAGAAAAGTATTTTCATTGTTAAACGAAGCTGGTTTAAAGATAAATGCGTCTAAATGTAAATTTGCCGCAAAAGAGTTACGTTATTTAGGATTTAAAATTTCCCAAAAGGGAATCGAAACGGATCAGTCAAAAATAGTAGCCATTAGAAATTATCCTGTTCCTAAAACAGCGAAGAAATTATCGTCGTTTCTCGGGATGTGTTCATATTACCGGGCTTTCATTAAAGACTTTGCAAAAATAGCTGAGCCACTGCTAAAGTTGAAAAGAAAAAAAGCTAGGTTTTCGTGGTCAGCAGAAGCCAACTTGGCGTTTCAAAAATTGAAAGACGCATTGACTCAAGCTCCCGTCTTAAAATTTCCAGAAGGGGATAAGGGATTAGAGATTTCAGCGGACGCTTCAGATTTCGCGATTGGTGCAGTGCTTTCCCAAAATGGTCAGCCCGTGGCTTTTTTCAGCCGAACATTAAATGAAACCCAAAGAAACTATTCCGCAACAGAGAGAGAAACTCTCGCAGTGTTAGCATCAGTACAGAAATTTCGTGTGTTCTTTGGAAGTTCTCCAGTAACTGTATATACCGACCACGCGGCGGTCACTAGACTCTATTCTGGAAAAAATTTATCACCCAGATTAATAAGGTGGGCTCTCAAATTACAGGAATATAACCTAATAATTAAACATACGCCGGGAAAAGAAAATGTTGTGGCAGATGCTTTAAGCAGAATTAACTTAGATGAAAATGGAAGTGTAATTAAGATAGCCATGTTAACATCCAAAGTATTAGATTCTCGTGAAACAGTAATAGCCGAACTCAAAAAAGATCCGGAGTTCAAAAATATATACAATTATTTGGCCGACCCTGAGAATTTCAATCATCCGGATATTGTGCCGATAAGAAATAGGGCCGAAAATTACGAATTAATTGACGGACTGTTATTCTATACGAAAGCTACTAATGAGAATCATGAATATAGACCGGTTATCCCAGCTAGCATGAGGTTGAATGTATTAGAAGAGTTGCATGATTGTGCCATTTCGGCTCATTTAGGTATAAGAAAAACTGTTCAGAGAGTTCGCGAGGCAGTTTTCTTTCCAGAACTGCAAAAGTTTACTAGGGCGTATGTCCAGTCGTGCCCAACATGTCAATTAAATAATTATGTTAATTTCCGCCCGGCCGGGTTCCTAAATAGTATTAAATCAGAATTCCCAAATCAAATAATAGGCATCGATTTACTTGGACCTTACCCTCGAAGTAAAGTTAATAAAAGCCGATATCTTTTAGTTATAGTGGATCATTTTAGCAAATGGTTAGAGTTAATTCCGTTAAAACGCGCGTCTGCAAAAATTGTAGTAGATTCAATTCTAAATAAGTATATTTTAAAATACGGGGCGCCCCTAAAAGTTATTTCAGACAATGGTCCTCAGTTTGTTAGTAAAATGTTTGAGGAAATGTGTGCAAAACTGGGCATACGTCATCTAAAGATGGTCCCGTATCGTCCGCAGTCAAACATAGCGGAACGGGTGAATAGAAATGTAGTGAAAATAATTCGTAGTTATGTGAAAAACTATCACTCTACCTGGGATAGCCATATAAATGAATTTGCATTTGCCCTTAGGACCGCCAAACACGATACTACACAAAAAACACCCGCTGAACTCTTCTTAGGAAGAAAGATCTTGACCCCCCTAGATAAACTGTTCTTTGTACAGGAAAGGGCAGAAGAATTTAAAATGAGTGATATACAAAAGTTAATACGGGAAGCGACGGAAAATATAGAAATGGCCCAAAGAAAACAGAAATTGTACTATGACCTAAAAAGAAGAGAGGTCAAGTACAATGTGGGAGATGAAGTGTTGAAGATTAAACACAACTTGTCAAATGCCCCAGAGGAAAAGGTGGGGAAATTTTTTCCGCGTTTTGAAGGCCCGTTCACAATTGAACAAATTACGGGGGCAGTGGTTATATTAAAAAGAAATGATGGTCAAACGCTCAAAGCGAATGTGGACCAAATAAAACCGTTCTATAATCGCAGCAAAATGGCTGTATTTAAAGATTCGTTTCAGGATCCGAGGCAATCGACTAGCCAGGAAGATATACGTCAGCAAAAACAGCAGGAACCAGCTACAACGGCATCGAAATGTCAGAAGAAGAAAGCTCCCCCCCAACAAAGAAATAAGAACCAAAAAGGTGGTTTCAAAAGAAAGTCTCACGATGCAGGTGAACAAATCTACGAACGGAATTACGAGCGCACCAAGAGAAGAAAGCAGAATGGGCAAGGGAAGCCCAATGTATCCAAAAGAACTGTGGAATCATCGGACAGGTGCCTGAGAAGCAAGAAACGTCGATTGCAGCCTGAGAATCAACTTCCCGAATACAGCAGGAACCAGGACAAGCAACGAGCAAGGGCCCAGGAGAGAAGGGCCCAGTCCACCAAACGTCCAGCGGAGCAACCTCCTCTACAAAGGAAATTGCCGAGGATACAACGACGGAATTTCAAAAGAAAAAGAGACGAGCAGGCTCCGAAAGAACAACGAAAAACGAGGAAACTGAACCAGGCCACAACTTACTCAAGTTTTAAAGATTGGGCCAAGAAAAGGATGGACGATCATAATAAGATAAGTACAATTTCGTATTCAAAAGTTTAGTTAATTTTTGAGTATACTGCAAGTTGCAGGACTGATTTTACCTCAAGCGAGGTTGACTTTTACGCCAAGTGAGCGATAAGTTCTCATATGGAAAGTAAAATGTTTTGTTAAAAGAAATTGTAATTCTTAAAGATTTAAAATTACTTAATTTTGTAAATAGATTAATTCTGTAAAAGCAATGAATTGCTGAAAAGAATATGTTAACTAAATGATTTTGTACGACGCTTTGTCTAAAGACTTGTAAAATGTCTAGAATGAAAATTCGGAAAATTGAAAAACACGATTTAGTCTGTAGACTATTAATTCAATGTAATTTGATATTTCAAGAAAGTACCTTGAGAAAGGAATAGGAAGCACTTGCTGTAAGCTTAGAAATTTAACCTATATTTCTGTAAGCTTAGAAATTTAACTTCTATTTGCATTTCAGGATTGCTGTGAAATTGTTAATGTGTTATGAAATGTAACAAATAATATTATGCTAGCAATGCACGTTAAGTGCAATATTAATGTGAATGTTGTGTGCAAACTGCGAATTTGTATGCATGAAAAGTTAAAGATTCACTATTTTAGAATGCAAGTGTTAATTAGGCTCTCCACCAAATACACTTAAAGTGTTAGACATAAAGCTAGTGAGAACCTTAGGATTAGCTGGTTATAGGGCGTTTTTTTCAGGTCTCGTATGTCAAGTTCTAACTAATGTTAGTCGATTGTAGGTGGAAGAGTTGAACACCCCCGAACACATAAAAACCCGCAATGGCGGTTTGCTTTACATCCAACACCGGTGAGAGAGCATACGGGGGAAGAATTTAATTGTGCTTGAATGATAATGTGTGTGTGCAAAATTACACAGAAAAAAAAAAAAAGGATTTGTACCACTTAGAATTATTCTGTTATTATGTCATACTAAAGTTGTTTTCCTTCCAGATTTTGCTGGAAGGAGTAAGACTGTTTGAAGAATAAGACTTGAAAAAAAAAATGTTGAAGATTGTTGTTCCAGAAAATTTCGTCTGTATTTTACACAAACATATATTGCCTTGTAAGAGTTGGCCTAAGTTTAGAACAGTGAAATTTTCGACTATTTAGAATTGCTAGTTTTCAACATGGTCCGTTTGGACCAAAGTAGTTTAACTATCGCAATTCTGGCGGGAAGTATGTAAGGTTTTAGTTAAACTAACCAAGTTTATTTTAATTTAAATCTTTTCTATCTCCTCTCTGCTTCAACTTCCTGTCAGAAGAAGCGCGCGTTTTTAGCTTATGCTAATTTTTGAAGTTCAGCCAAGCACTATTTAAGCCAGAGGTAGAAACCTCTCGGTGTGTGAGAGCTTTGCCTCAGATCACGGTCACGCTGCTCAACGTTTGCCTGACCAGCTAGCAGTTTAAATTTATAAGCCATAGTGCTTACTACGTGATTGCTTTGTAAAATAAATTAAAGTGCGGTAGTATTTAGTATACCTTGCTACGCACCCTTTTCGGTAGAGGCAAACTTCCGCGAATTGCTCTGCGAAGCAACGTTTAATTTAAGTTCTATCTTTAATTTATTTAAATTTATTTGATTGTTAAGTTCGACCAAAGTGTGGTCTGTTACGTTCTGTATCTCTCCCGAATTGGGAGGTTAGTATTTAATAGTACTTGAATAAAAGAGGATTTCAAATCCCTTCACGTGCAGTTATTCTCCAGCCCAGCAGTTACATCAGAACATAGCGTATTATCCGCTCACTGTTCCAGTTCAGGACTTAGAACGTAAGGATAAGAACCCCTTTACAGAATTTACCATGTTCTCAAAGAATACACACAGAATGCTAAGTCCTGATAACTTAAAAGAACCTTCTGCTAATTTGTTTGAAGATCTGCCTAGCTTGCATCAACTCTCTTGTAGAGAATTCCCTACCCATCGCCAGTTATCAACTGACATAAAAGTTTGAATGCATTTCCCCTGGCAAGCTTGATTCTTCTTTTCCCATCTCTAATAAATCACGTACTATTATTTGTGCAAATTTACATCTAATTTCATGTCGTGAATACTCTTTTCTAATGTCATCCTAAAAACCTCAAATGTCTGCACTAATTATGTCACAGCAATCTTGTCGTCACTCTCTGTAAACTTCGAAATTTCATCCTGTTTAGATATCTGAGGCATTCGTAAACCCCATTTGGTCTTCGAATTGCTTTTCACTATTACAGAAGCTCATGGACTAATGTTTATGTTTTCAAGAACACTCCTCATTTTTGGGAGTTTTTATAAGAATTTTTACCGTATTATTATCCAAATGTACATAATGTCGCAGCATTTATTCCATAAAAGCAGAGTTTAACCATTAATGGAATAGATTTAAAATAAAAACGTTTGTTCTTAGAATCTGAAAAACATCTCTTCATTATGCTCAATTCTAGATTTATATTTGAACAAATGTTTAATTTTACAGTTGTTGCAAAACTTTCTATATGGAATACTTCCCTGAATGGTTGTACTCAGATAATTTTCCTTCCTTAAAACATTTTCTTGCAAAGCATAAATATTCCACTTTTTTTCATTTCACAATTTCTAAAGTTCACAAACAATGTTCAAAAGCAAATATTCACAAGATGGGTAAGAAAACACACCTGGACAAGCCGTCAAATGAGATTTCTGGCAGCGAATAGTCAAATAATGTCTACTATCGATAATACACCTCTACATAGAAAAGGGTAAATGTCAACAGCAGGTCTGAAAAGGCTCGGGTTTTTTTTTTTTTTCAAAATAGAGCACGCGAAAAAACATATTCGCCCGAATCACTATTTCAGTTATAGATCTTCCAGTTGTTAACTGTACGTGCTCACTACTTATACTAAGACATCATGCATAAAGTAGTGAAATAAGTTCTTATATCCTGCTTTTTTTAAACAACTTGAATGAGGCACAAGACTCGGTCGGAAAATCCATGTGGTGACAAATTATCACACAACATATTTTAATTTGGGGCCACCATAGGCCTTTTAGGTTTTCTTGAAGTAAGAAAAATCAACTGTGCCTTCTCCGAGAAACAAATCACGGATCTTCCAGCAGAAGATGCTAACCATTTATACCACAAGAGCACGCATGGGGAATACGCGTGGCGTTAATTCCTTATAAGGGGATTTGTTTAAAATTCTGTAAATCTTTTAATTGTTACGTTCATTTTATCAAGCAAGAAATACAGTTTGAATAAAAAAAAATTCTTTCACAACACTTTTCGTGAAATTCATTTGTTGTTTAATACTGTAACACACACACAATGCATTAATGTTTGATTATTTTTCAACAAAAATATTTCTACGACCATATAAAGGGTGGCAGTAATAAAACTGATGTCGATATTTTACAAAATCTGGAATATTTACAGAATCAGACACACATCAGTGAAGCGGGTGGCTGATCTTATGGACATGCGCTTTCGATGTTTTTCTGCCCTCAAGGGTTCCTTGATCACACTCATGCAAAAGGCAATATCCGATATGCTCAATTTGAATCATCATTTGTTTCTCTCTTGTCTTTCAGATATGATGTGTAACATCCGTATCAGCACCTTTCACCATATGGAACGCTGGACATTCTCGTGCTCAATGACACCAATTAATCAAAGCAGGCAAAATACTATTTCTACAGCCAAAAATCTCAGCACGATAAAAGCGTGAAACCATTTGCATAGTCCCAGTATTTAAGGTTTGCTGTTCATTTGCGTGGATGCTTTAGAACAGTTGTTTTCAGCTCTTTTTGTTCCATGCATTCCTTTCACTATTGCTAGAAGATCATGCCTCTGTCCTTTCCAAAACTTGAAAAATACTTATATACGTGTATTTAGATGCCACCTAGAAGGGAAAGTCGTAAATGACTCCGACTACCGTACCGAATGGCCCGGCTCGAGTCCCTGAGAAGGCGTGGTTGTAAATTTTCTGCCCTTCACTGTAGGAAATGGTGACCCACCTGTTAGGCGCCCCTATAGTAATTAGACTACCACTTCCGGCCTAAGAAGGGGCCAACGCCTATAATGGCTAGTGCCTGCCACTTGAAAAAAAAATATTAAGATTCAGATTATTTTATAATGCGTTTTATAAATTAAATAAGAGTATAAAAAATATTGGCGTCAAAACATGAATAAAAGTACTTTTTTATATTCATAAAACAAAGCTATACTTAACAATTAGTGCGTTAACTTTCACGATAAACATAGAGATTAAAAAACAATGTCTTAAAATAAAATAATATTCTGTAATACTAAATTCTTTATCCGAGGCCGGAGCACTATAATATTTGCACATATATATTACAGTGCTTATATATGTAATATTTCTGGAGCATAGAAAAGGAATCAGCTTGCAATCGTCGTGGCTGAGGGTAACGGCGTACAGATGAAGATAACAAAACATGGAGAATTTCCAGGCTTTTATTTCAGCGCATATAAAATCATCACCGTAGATGTTTATCCAAACATAATGAAATCCGGTACATTTGTATGATTCACTCATAATGGAATATGATAAATTGCTATGTACATTGATTCTTAAAATTAAGATGCAGGCATTTTAGACGGGGAAGCAAAACGAGGAGATATAGCAAGGTAGAAGCTAGCAGATTGAGAATGACGTCATTAGCTCGCCAAGGTACTTATACCAGAGTAGGTGCGATTCTAGAGACAGGCTATGATTGGTTAATATTAGTTCTGGTTGCCCTTTCAAGCAGCGTTACATAACATAGAAAAATCTGGAATTTGGGAAAACAGATGATTTAGGGGAAGAGCACCAATCAAATCTAGAATGTTAATTTTGAGATCGCCAATTATTCTTTTAAAGCAGCTATCGTATTTTCTTATATCTTGCATATCCCCCCTTCAAAAAGAAAGGTCGGGAGAGCAGGGTGGTAGAAAGTATTAGCGAAGCAACAGAGATTTTAATATATGAATAAAGACGAAGAAGCAACAAGGACAAAGCCGTTAAGTTTGCCTATGCCCCGTCATTATTCATGACCTTTCTCATACATAGATTATGTAAAACGTGAAAAACTAGTTTACAATTATTGCAATAACAATATAATTTTTAAATAAACTAATAAATTAAGACAGATATAATTTTAAAAGTCCTTTAATCCTTTTTAAAAAAGTGTCCAATGTCTTTTTAAATGCTGAATGAAATGTTTGTAAAATTTGTTGACTACAATAATTCCACCAGGTAAATATTGAAAGTTCACTAAATCTTTCAAAGTAAATGTTCACATGTTTTTCATAAAGTAAATGTTCACTAAAAAGTCTGAAATTTTTTGTGATGAACACATTTCCATTATACTATACATTCAAACTGTGAAATTTCATATACTTTCATATTCAGTAAAATATAATTTTCAAATTTAGTTAAACTCATATTCACTGAAATGAACTTTTATATTCAGTGAAATATAATATTCATTTCTACAATTAATTAAATGCATTCTTATTATTATAGATACACACACTTAGTACAACAAAAATTCAATATAAAATATAATAATATGATGCAATACTAAATTATACACTTTGACGATTAATTTGGCTTGTCTTCTCCAACAAATCGGCATACCATCTGTTACGTATTTCCCGCGCCATTCGGCTAGAGGGCGCTGTGTACGTTCCAATAGCCAGTGGCAGGCAGGATACTAAAGGTGTAGGACGTGGAAGGCAGAGATGCCTAATAATATATCTCTAATTGATTAAAATTTTCATATATTTTCTTGTAAATAAATGTTGCTATTGTTTGTTAAACCTCGTATTATCTCTTGGATGCACCTTTAGTCTCACAGAACCATTAGATGCAAAATTGGTGCATCGGCCGGGAATGTGGAATATCGGAAGTAATTAGTCACCGTTACTGGATTATATTTCTGAGAAGTTTGGATACTGTACGTACGCTTTTGGGTTGCATACTGGACTGTGGAGGTAAGATCTTTTGAACTCACAAATTCAGAGTTAATATGGATAAGCTTTCGAAAATAATTGAAAAACGAAGTAACGTTCGCGCTAGTGTTACTAAACTAGTTAAAAGAGTGCAGAAGCTCGATGAAGCTGTCGAAGACGTAAGTTCATTATCAGAACTACTGGAACTATTAGAAACGAAAGAGCAGATCTTGGAAAGCCATGATTTAGAGGTGGAAGCACTCATAGACGATCCGGAAAAATTTAAAAGTGAATTAAAAGCTTCGGAAGAATACGATGACAAAATATTGTTCGCTAAGATTAAACTAAAGAGCAAAATTAAAGAATTAGCAGCAGAAAATGTTCAGCGGTCTTCTTCAGTTCTTAACACATCTAGTGTTTCGGAAAACACCGTTACGGCTTTAAAATTACCAAAGTTAGAAATTTCGCGATTCTCTGGTGATTCTGGCAAATTTATGGAATTCTTAAACTGTTTTGATAGCGCAATCGGTTCAAACAATTCACTTACGAAAATTGAAAAATTCCAGTATTTAAAATCTCTTCTTTCTGGTCCTGCATATAACGTTGTTGCGGGTTTTGAATTAAATGAAAAAAACTATGACTCATGTCTTGAGCTTTTAAAACAAAGATATGGTAGAACTGATTCTATTATAAATTCTTACATGACTAAATTATTAAGCTTAGAACCCGTGAGATGTTCGTCTAATGTTAAGGGTTTGCGTAAATTATACGATGAAATAGAAGTTAATATAAGAAATTTGCGTTCATTAAATGTAACAGAAGGTTCATATGGGCATTTATTGAATCCAGTATTATTGAAGTTGCTACCACAAGATTTGGTGTTAGATTTTCACCGAAAACGAAATAGGGAAGTGAATTGTGAGGTTTCGGAAATTATTACGTTTTTGAGGAATGAAGTCGAATCTAGGGAAATTGCCGAAACTGTGATGAGCCCCCTAAAAAGTTACGAAACGAAACGATCCTTTTCCCAAAATTATCAAAGTGGTCAAACTTATCCGAAAAACTATTCAAAGCCTAAAAATATATCAACCGCTTCAGCGTTAAATACACAAATAAAAAATGTTTGTTTATTCTGTGACGGTCATCACGATTCCGTAAGTTGTAAAAAATTGAATGTAGAACAAAAAATAAATAAGCTGAAGATTGAATCTAGATGCTGGTGTTGTTTTAGAAAATATCACATGTCTCGCGAATGCAGGGCAAAAATATCGTGTAAAAATTGTTCAAGCAATTTTCATCATGAGTCAGTGTGTAGAAAAAATAAACCCGTTAATGTTACGATGAGAGGTTGTGAGAAGCAAGTGAAAAGCGAAACTGTTTTGAATGACTCGCAGTCTAAATCTAATAAAAACGCCGAGAATATTTCTGTGTCTCATAGTAATATATGTACCAAAAATAAGCCTTTTTTACAAACATGTACAGTTTTAGCCTGTTCGGACAAAAATTCAGTCTTAACTAATGTTATTTTAGACAATGGTAGTCATCGAAGTTTTATTTCATCTCGATTAGTTAAAGAATTAAAATTAAAGCCAATACGCTACGAAAGAATAGCTATTTTTGCTTTCGGAGACAAAATGGCACGTGAGAAGGAATACGGTATCGTTTCATTGACGTTGCGCAATAGGGATCAAAGTTCGAAATCGTACGAGTTAGAAGCTGTCATAACGGAATATATATCTAATTTGTCCTTGAAAATTCCTGATGGATCTATTCGCAATGCGTTGAAGGAAAGAGGTTTACCTTTGGCTGATTCATTTTCTGGCGACTGTCAGACGGAAATACTTATCGGATGCGATTCGTTTTGGGATGTTGTTTATGACCAGAGAGTAAAGTTAAATGAAAACATTACTGCGATAAATTCTTGTTTCGGTTGGTTACTAGCGGGAGTGGAGGAAAGTCATAAATTGACTAATAATTATGAAAATATATGTTTAGTCATGGACTCTTCTTCCATTTTGTGCGATTTGAAAAAATTTTGGGAAATAGAAGAATTTCAGTCAGACAAACAAAACTTTTCTGAATGGGACAATCAATTGATTGAAAAATTTGAAAATTCTCTGGAATTTAATGGGGAAAGGTACGTTTGTAGATTGATGTGGAAGGAAAACTTGGGACCTGCAGTTGGGTTGAATTCTAATTATGAGGTTGCGAAAAAGCGTTTTGATTCGTTAAAGCACAAACTAAATAAAAATCAAGAAATTTATGACCAGTATAAACAAATTATATCGGATCAGTTAGAATGTCAGATTGTGGAAAAATGTGTTAATGAAGATAAAAATTCAGGATATTATATGCCCCACAGAGCAGTAATTAGGGATGACAAGGAAACAACTCGAGTTAGAATTGTTTATGACTGTAGCAGTAAGGCTAATGAAAATAATAAATCTCTTAATGAGTCTCTAGAATCGGGAGTAAATCTTTATGCAAATTTATTGGACATAATTCTTAAATTTCGAGAATATCAAGTTGCATTTTGCGGAGATTTAGAGAAAGCTTTTCTTATGATAGAGATTGCGGAGGAAGATAGAAAATACCTTAAATTTTTGTGGTTTCCCGAAGAGGTAGGTGATTCAACCGAAACTCTCCATTTAAATCGTCTCCCTTTCGGTTTAACTACTTCGCCATTTTCCTTGGCATGCGTTTTGAAATTTCACATTAAGAAATTTAAGGAACACCATCCAAAATGTTATGACATGTTAAATTCTTTTCTTTATGTTGATGATCTCTGCTATGGAGCCAATACCGTTCAAGATGCTTATCATTTGACTTCTACGGCCATAGAGATATTAAAAGCAGCGGGATTTCATTTGAGGAAATTAAAAACTAACTGTCCGGAATTGTATAAACTTTGGAATGAAAACGGATATGAGGAAAATACTGACTTCGGGCAAGGAAAAGGTTTCTTGGGATTGAAGTGGGATCCGATTGAAGATAAAATTAAATTAGATTTAAGAGATGTTAGGGATTCCATTGATGTTAGAATCACCAAGCGTCACGTTTTGAGAGTTATTTCAAAGATATTTGATCCATGTGGACTGATTAGTCCCTTTGTAATCACTGTGAAAATTCTTCTGCAAGAGATGTGGGAACGTGGTCTACAGTGGGATGAAGATTTGCCAGGTGACCTACAAAATAAATGGAGAACATGGTGTTCTGAACTTTGTGAACTTGAATCAGTATCTATTGAAAGAAGGTTTTTTGAAAGTGTAGAAATAAGTGAAGTTTCTCTTCATGTGTTTTGTGACGCCAGTCCCAAGGCATATGGGGCTGTTGCGTTCCTAAGGTACGTGAATCACAATGGCCAAATCAAAGTGAGTTTTATAATGTCAAAAAGTAAGGTTGCTCCTTTAAAAACTTTGACTCTTGCAAGATTAGAGTTAATGGCAGCACTCCTCGCTGCACGTTTAGGAAATTATTTACAAGGTCTATTTCCTAATTTCGCGAAACAAATTTTCTTTTGGAGCGACTCTCAAATCGTCCTTCATTGGTTGAAAGGATCTTCTAAACAATGGAAACCATTTGTTGCCAACAGAGTAGCTCAAGTGCAGTCGCTGACTCTACCAGAGTGTTGGAACCATTGCAGTGGCTCCGACAATCCCGCAGACCTTACTACTAGAGGAGAATCGGCTAAGAGGATTCTTACAAGTTCTCTGTGGTGGTCTGGCCCTGGCTGGTTGTCTAAACCGCTTTACTCGTGGCCTCTTCAAGAATCGCTACATCATTTTACTGACATCTGTGATGAACGCGTTATAGTGAAAGAGCGACGGACTGCACTGGTTAATTCCATGGTAACCAGTTCAGCTAATGGAAACTTACCTATGTCGTCGTTACTGGACGTTAATGACTTCAGCGGAATAAGTAGATTACTGCGTGTTACTGCTTGGATTAAAAGGTTTGTGCACAATTCTAAGCCTAATTCTACAAAATTAAATGGACCTATATGTGCTCCAGAACTCGAGCAAGCTTTGCGTTTTTGGATCAAAGCTACTCAATTCAAGCATTATAGTACAGAATTTACCCAACTTCTTTCTAAAGGAACTATCGATAAGAGTTCACGCATATTTAATTTGAATCCTCAACTTGATGATAACAACTTACTTTGTTTAAAGGGACGTTTACAGTTTTCAAGTAACGATATGCGAGCCAAACATCCTTGGCTTCTTCCATCTAATGATAAATTTGTTGAACTACTTATCTGTGATTCTCATACTAAAATGTGCCATTTAGGTGTTGATGCAACTTTAACACATTTACGAGAACAATTCTGGATTGTTAAAGGTCGTCATTTTGTGAAAAAGGTGTTAAATAACTGTCTGATTTGTAGACGATTCAAAGTGAAATCTGGAATGCAGGTGGTTGCCCCTTTACCGCCTGATAGAATTCAAGAGCATCCACCATTTGATATATGCGGTGTGGATTTTGCCGGACCATTTTTTGTTCGTGATTTTACTTCAAAGTGTTATTTACTTATATTCAGCTGTGCTGTGACAAGAGGTATCCACTTAGAAGTAGTTCTTAACATAAGTGCTGATTCTTTTTTGTTAGGATTCCGACGATTTGTTTCTCGTCGAGGATTATGTTCCACTATATATTCTGATAACGCCAAAGCTTTTAAAAAAGCAAATTGTGAATTGAAAAAATGGTGGAATCAAATAGATAATGATCAAGTTAAAAATTTGTTTGCTTCTAAAGGTATAGTTTGGAATTTTATAGTTGAAAAAAGTCCATGGTGGGGAGGTTTCTGGGAGAGACAGATACGAACGGTTAAAACCTGCTTAAAGAAAATTGTTGGACGATCCTCTCTCTCTTTGAAGGAATTGGAAACTGTTTTTTCGGAAATTGAAGCTCTGGTTAATTCCAGGCCTATCACGTATCTGTACAACGAACCCTCAGAACCCTCTCCACTCACCCCATCTCATTTTCTTATTGGTAAAAGGTTGGTGTCTTTACCTGTAATAAAACATAAAAATGAAAATTTTAATGTTAATAGGAATTCTTTGGTAAAGAAATATAAATATCAGCAAACACTTTTGAATCACTTCTGGAACAGGTGGAGAAAGGAATATTTACTTAATCTAAGATCAGCTTATATTTCTCCACAACCAGGTAAAATAGTTTCGTTTAAAGTGAATGATATTGTTTTGATTAATGATGAGCGTTATCCCAGAAATATGTGGATGATGGGGAAAATTTTAGAGCTATATCCAGGAAGAGATGGAAAGGTTCGTTCTCTTCTTATTCAGACTCCTAAAGGACAAATAAAACGCTCAGTACAACTTGTGTATAATTTGGAAATTAATCCTTAATTATGTTAGTTTAATTGAGTTGCAACATGTTAATTTTCTATCTGTGTATTAATGATAGTTTAAGTGTGCTTATATTTTAAGGCTTGATATTTGAACAATTTTCTTCAGAAGTTAAAACATATAATTTGTTTTTGTGTATCAAGTGATTGTGAACAATTTTGATGTAATATTCTATTTGTGTTTTTTTTTCATGTAATTTAAAATGGTTCCTGCATGTAAATTGTTATAAATCAATGGCAAGTGAACTCAAGTGAGTTCAGGTGGGGAGTGTTACGTATTTCCTGCGCCATTCGGCTAGAGGGCGCTGTGTACGTTCCAATAGCCAGTGGCAGGCAGGATACTAAAGGTGTAGGACGTGGAAGGCAGAGATGCCTAATAATATATCTCTAATTGATTAAAATTTTCATATATTTTCTTGTAAATAAATGTTGCTATTGTTTGTTAAACCTCGTATTATCTCTTGGATGCACCTTTAGTCTCACAGAACCATTAGATGCAAAACCATCTTACTGATGGTTGGAAGATACTTAAGTACAATAGATCAAAAAAACCTCCGTTCCTTAAAAAAGATTACTGGTTTTTGGCATTGTGCCGCTGTCAAAGCTTTTCTTTCAAAATTGCTTCAAATTACTCAATAAAAATACAACATTATACAAAATTAAAACTGAAATTAAAGATAAATAACTTGTATAATCAAGTTAAAGTCTTTTTAAATTTTGCAAAAACATAATTAAATACTTGCCTACAATAAGAAGAAAGAAAAAGAAAAATTTTGTTTGTGTATGTATGTGTGCGAGGTAGCACTTCTGTACTAAACTATGGTCAGAGGATCGTCATTGGTAAAGAAAATAGAAAAACCCAAGTCAGTCTCATGGGCATAGTTGAATCTCCTAACAAAAAAGAAGAAAAAAATTTAGGGGGATGTTAGGTGTGTTCCCAGGGAGACAGTGGGCTTGTGCAATCAGTTTTTGTATTCTCCCTAAAGAGAAGATGCAAGGAGTAATAAACACAATGTGAAACCTACAGTGGGAAAAAAGAATTAAAGCATTCATCTTTGAATGAAAATCTGGTATTAAATCCAGAGTAGCTGCGATTCTAGAGACAAGCTATAATTGGTTAATATTAGTTTTGGTACAGACAAGCTATGATTGGTTAATATTAGTTTTGGTTGCCCTTTTCAAGCAGTGTTACATAACATAGAAAAATCTTGAATTTGGGAGAACAAATGAATTCAGGAGGAGAGCGCCAAATCCAGAATGTTAATTTTGAGATCGCCAATTATTTTTTTTAAAGCAGCTATAGTATTTTCTTATATTTTGCATATATATATATATATATTACAGTGCTGATATACAAGTAATATAATTACGTGTGTGTGCATATATACACACAACACGTATAAACTTTAAAAAATGTACCTTATATAAAAAAATGAAGCCTTTCACTGCACATAGTAAAAATGTCTCCAGGAAAGCCTTAATAGGTTCTTTCAAAGAATATTTACCTTATCTTTCAATAATCCAGTATTTCCAATTACATCCTCAAATAGACTTTTTCCAACGTGAGCGTCAACAGCACTTAAGGGATCATCGAGAAGGTAAATATCAGAATCACTATAAACAGCTCGGGCTAAACTGATTCTCTGTTTCTGGCCTCCACTGATGTTTACACCCTGAAAATAATGCATTACATTTAATTACATCTACATCTATCAAAGTAATACTTTAAACAAAGGACAAAATAAGTTCAAAACCAAAGCCAAAATATACTTTGCAAGCTGCCTTAGTTGCATGGCAAGAGTTATTAAATTTAAAACGCAAAGTAAATTCAAAATCATACTTAGCATTGGAACAATGAACCAGCACAGAAAAATAATTTGGCAAACTATTCGTGCCTGCTCCAAAATATTCACATTTTTGATAGCTTTGCGGCAAGAAGAGAAGCAACAAGCAACACTTTGTTATTTTTGTTACTTATGCTCATTTGTCTAACAGTAACATCAGCCCAGGCCTACGAAATTCCTCGTGGCAAGAAGCGCAACATACTCCTGTCATTGGCAACAGTCTTGATCACCTTACAGGTGACAGTGCGATTTAGCTCAGTTCCGCCCCCCCCGATTATGATGGAGAGCACCCCGGGGGGGGGACGGATCCGAAGGTCTCCCATCCCTCTCCCCTTCCACCTAACCACACAAGAGGGCTTTCGGCTGGCCGCGTATTTAGAGTGCCGCACCGACACTATAAATTTACAAACATCCATGCCTTCTCCGGAATTCGAACTTGGGGCCTTAGGCACGTGTCAACGACGCTAACCACTAGACCGGCTGTGCGGCAAGCAACACTCTAGGTAGGCTGAGGAGCAAAACGGAAGTGCGTCATCCAGTATGGAGCAATAGCAAAAAGGTTCAGTTTGGAAATTTTGACTTTAAGTTCCGAATTAACTACGTCATCTAGCTTTATGTAAAGGATGGAGAGAAGAAATATCCAAATTAAAATGGAGAACAAAGAGGCTATTGCAAAATTAAAGCTAGCATATCTCACAAAATTTTCGCCATATCAAGCATAAGTTTTAACAAGTTGTACAATCTAATAAAAAGTATATCCAAAATTCATTGCCGGTTATATTACAGCATGGGAACGGCAGCTAAGTACCGTCTTTATCAATCGATTGGACTTACTATCTATTGACAAAGGTGCTAATGTTATTTCTTGTTTACGATTACATGAATTACTTACACCTAACCAGCTGAAAATATTTGCGTTACTTTCAGGGAGTGTATGTATAAAACCGAAGCCTTAAACACGTAATCAATGAATAAACAACTAAATTCATAGAAGCATAATAACTCAGATCACCAAATGAGTTAAATGCTTAATATATACATGGTGTTACAGAACTGATGGTCCGAACTTTAAAGAGTGATAGAGGTAACAATTTTTTATAAAACAATGCTAGATGCAATGAGAAAAGTGAAAGCGGGAACACAAAAATAGAAAAAGAACATGGTGGATGAAAAGTCGTTTTAATCACGGATATTTACGACAAATAACGTCTGGTATTTATCAGAGTTGTTCATATGAGCGGCAACCAACTGCAATGCGAGCATCACAGCGATAACGATATTACTTGTGCATTTTTTAGAAGATACTCGACATTCCACGTACTTTGTAGCAGAAATGCTAATTCTGGCGACAAGATCATCTGCGTCTCCTAAAGGAGATCCGCCATAGTTATAATGGATGTATTGCAGTTGCTGGTCGTTCATTTGAACAATTCTTGTAAATATCAAACATAATTTGTTATAAATATACACGATTAAAACCACTTTCTTCCTCACTGTTTTTCGCATTTACTGCGTTTTCGCGTTCATTCCACCACATAATGTAATAGGAAAATAGCTACTTTTTCCATGTTCTCTCACCACCTCTGCATCATCAGTTCAGTTACATACATATGTAACTGATAGCGCTCATCTCAGCAAAAGTTATCAGTGATAGATCTTAATAAAATGGAACTAAATGAAAAATTCCTGATCATTTTCAGGCCAGATAGTCTCTTTTCATAATATAATCTTTTGCTCTCGAAGGCTCTTTTGTCATAGGGAGTGTGTAAAATGCTTCTAATCCCAAGGCATTTTTTTCCCTCGATTTTCAACGCCAAAGTAATAGCTATTATCTCTGAATATTATTTTTTACCCTACCATAAAATGGCTTACCAGGAATTAACAACAGGATACTGATTATTTCTTTCTGTCAGATTTTGGTTCAATTTTTAGTTTCGAATGTTATCATGGCTCTGTCACTGAGGTCATGGTACATTATGCAAAAGTATACATTGATGAAACTGAATGGGTTAAAGACGTATATAAAAAAATACCTTTACTTTTAGATTTGTCTTTTTGACATGTAAGCTGATGTTGTTTTAGAAAGTTTTGTCGAAACCAAGAGCGAGAGACAGCGCCTCCTTTTCATTCATCCTTTCGATTACAAAATGCACTTTTCAAAGATTTCGTAAAAATATAAACAGCCCTTATGTAACAAGCTGCGCTCCTCTGCTAGAGACTAAATGCCGTCTCTCTTTGAACTCTTTCTGATAGCTGTAAATAAAATGCTTCAGCATTTAAATGTGTTTTAGTAACATTGTGTTTAGATTACCTCTAAGAGTTTTTAATTTTTCTTTTCTTATCGAGAGCCAGTGTTCAGATAACGCGTACCCTTACTGCCCCTTCTACAATTATAAAAGAGGCTGATATCAGCAGAAAAGAAGATGATTGGTGAGAAAACGAATAAGAAGACTAACAGCTGCAGTCGCTCAAGGGCTTTAGCCTTTTTACTTTGTTTGGTTCACTAAGAGGACTTATATATTATAGCAGTGTACCACAATTTCAATGACGCTGCTACAGAAAAGTGAGAAACCCTCTTAGTTCGTCACTAGAATTAGATCCTCCCTGAAGAAATAATCACCTGAATAGCTTTAACCATCTGATTATAGGTCAGTGTAGTATTACATTAAAAAAAAATCAAGCAGTTTCTGAAAGAACATTTTACGTTAGTGTTAGAAATAAAAAATTTAAATGTTCTCAAATTATCAGTCTCTCATCTTGAAAAGAAATCTGAAATGCGTCTTGGCGAAAATGTATATTAATAATCTTTCCAGATTACGGCTTACAGAAATGGTAGATTAAGCTCTTCAAAAGCCCGTTACATCACATTTTAAAGATTAGGTTACTTGAGTATGGAAAAGCGCAAAAGGATTACCTGCTTGAGGGTAATGCCTTCGTGGAGGGCTTTCTAAGCGAAATTGGATCGCATTCAAGTTATATCTCAGTAATAAAGAAACAGACATTTGCTTAAAAGTGTGTATTTAGGTATCTTACTTTCAAAAATCTACGATTTAAATGGCTGTCTTGAATACAAGATAATTCAATATTCTAAGAGATATCTTTGTTTAATTTACTACTGAGGTAATGAGCTTTGTCTTCTAATAACCACTAAACCTGCATTGCCATAGGAAACTGCATCCTTTAACGACTTTTTTTTCACATGAATATCTAAGAGAGTTACCTAAGCATAGCTCTCAGATATTTTTTAAATAATTATATAGGGTTTCACTAATCTGGTAATTCAGCTTGAGTCTTAAACCCTAATAGACGCGAAACGAGTTATCGCTATGTCTGAGAAGAACGGCAAAGTGTGAAGAAGGTTATAATAACCTTTTTATCTAAACAGAATTAGGAATATAAACGCACTTCTTGTGCTAAAATAACCACAACTCATGGTGGGGCAAATAACTAGAACAGTCAAATTTAAATTAAACTCTGAACAGTAGTCAAAGACTATATAATTAAATACTCAGTTAGAAGCTAGCACGATAACCTTACCACCGCGTCAGATTTAAAGTATCGGTAACGAGAGGCGGCAAAGCCGAATAATTACAACTGCGAGAACTGGCAGGAACTAACCAAGTAGACTGCACGCAATGACAGAAACACTCGATTTCAACACCAAAAACTTCAGTTTATTAAGCACTCAAATTAATTTTTATTGTGACAAGGTAAATCGAGAGAAGTTATAGTAAAGACTAAAATTATAATAACTGATTAATTAACACAAACTACCCTACAACTAGACGCCGATTCTTACAAAAATCTATTTAATAAACGAGGCTTAACCAGTTATGAAATTAATTAAAATTCTTCAATAGCAGCTTCACATATATATGTATGTGAAAACTTCAAAATTTAATGGCAGTGTTAAAAAAATTAGAATACACAAAGCATACGAATGATGACAGTTATGAAGGTATAAGGTATTTCTCCCGTCTTCTTAGCATGCCTTCGTGGTGTAGTGGTCAGCACGCTCGGCGCGTATTCGAGAGGTCCGTGGTTGGAGTCCCGGCGAGAGCATTGCATATTTGTCTCTAATCCTGCTTCAAAAATACCTAATGTCTCTACAAAAGAGGCAAAAATACCTAATGTCTCTACAAAAGAGGCAAAAATACCTAATGTCTCTACAAAAGAGGCAAAAATACCTAATGTCTCTACAAAAGAGGCAAAAATACCTAATGTCTCTACAAAAGAGGCAAAAATACCTAATGTCTCTACAAAAGAGTCAAAAATACCTAATGTCTCTACAAAAAGAGGCAAAAAAATATCAATTGAATTTAAAATCTATCTTGATCTCCATTATGAAGGGCCATATGTAACTGAGAAATCGATTCCGTAATTTGCGCATTAGTAACTGCAATTTTCAAACCATCAGAATACAAGCTGAAAATTAAATTCACTCAGAAACACTGTATGCCATGTAATTGATTCACATCAAAAATTCGAACTGATTGATTAAGTAAATTGAATTCGGATATTTGAACCAAACGGTAAATTTTATATTTATACAATTTCATTCACAAACTCTAAACTTTTCGTCGGAAATTTTACTACCATTTAGAAACTGAGAAGCTAATATTATCGTCAACTGACTTATAACCGTATGTACTACGTGGATTACTATAAAAATTTTTTAAACATTTCGAAAAATGCTTCTTTATTTATTCGTATTTAGGATTCAAGATCTAGGTTTGGTTTAGTTGATTATAGCTAAACACACAAGGGCTATCTGCCTAAGGCCTTCGTGGAAGATTTTCTAAGGGAAACTGATTCGTATACACGTTACACACGGGAAAACCATGAAAACGACCATGCAGTCAGCCCTTTCGCCTGCAAAATGGTTCAATGACAGAACCATTAATTCTGTAATCCCCAACATAAACTTCTACGCATTATAACATAATTATAAAATCTACGCAATTTAGATAGATTTAAAACGCCTTTTAAATTGATTAGTTTAGGTTTGATTAGAAAGACAAGGTTAGAAAGCAAGAAAATATTACCTTCTCTCCAATTTCTGTCATATCACCGGCAATGAGTTGATCCAGATCAGGTTGTAGACAGCAAGCATTTATCACGCTTCCATAGAACTTCCTATTAAAATTCTTGTGGAAAAGTATATTGTCTCTTAAAGATTTATTCATTATCCAAGCTTCTTGAGGGACATATGCTATCGAGCCCTAATAGGAAAAGAGCTTGAGTAAATAAATACCCACGGTAATATATTTAAGTAAATAAATACTCATAGCGCTTTACACCTTCAAAAACAAAGTTACATATACCCTTAAATTCAAATATAAGTATTTTCCCAAAACTTTTACGTTCAAGAAGTACACTTTTCCTTTTGATTAGCGACTAAGAAAGCAGAAACTTCATATTTTTCAGAATAATACAGCACATGTAGCTGAGTTTTGTCTCTCGATGTAACGCTCTTCTGCAGTAATGTGCTTATCCTAAAATTTCGCTAAGGCTAGAATACCATCAGAGTAGAAAGATTTATCAGTTTCCTGGAGTTATGATCAAATTACTCTAGTGTCCGAGACTAAAATTGCAAACACTTTAGTAGTAATTAAAAATTGATATTACTAATATTTTAAAAATTGATGTGGTATATAATTTGGCTTATTTCAATTAAAATGAAAATTAAAGTATCAAACTTAAAATAAATCAATAAATTAGACTGGCTGATTTCAATTAAAATGAGTTCTTTGCCAGTCTTAAAAGGAAATCGCTCGGTATTTAAGAGTATCTCAAGCGTTGACATCTAAATTATAACAAACTACGGCTATCAGCAGGAGGCTCGGCCAGGGCCGTCAAGTAGACAAAATGCCTACAAATAGAGCAGCTTCTTTATGTCAGGCGATCAGTGGTATGTGTCCCCGGTCAAAAAATGATCGAGACTACCATCCTTAGACACAGCAGGATTGGAGTAATGTCCCATTCAGGGACGAAATTCAGTATACTGAGTGATTCATTTGGGGAGAGACCGGAATCAGTTATCTTCCTTCCAATGTAAGCAGAATATATAAGGTATTTCTCCCGCCTTCTTCGCGGTGTAGTGGTCAGCACGCTCGAAGCGTAACCGAGAGGTCCGTGGTTCGATTCCCGGTGAAGGCGTTGCTCATTTTTCTATCTCTCCTACTTCTAAATAACCTAATGATTCTACAAGTGGCGCCCGAACTAAAAGGTGGTGGACGATGATTCTCCACCCCCACGATTTAGCGATTGGGCCCCCTAACCCCCTGCCGTCCTTTAAAAGGGGGAGTATATAAGGTATTTCTCCCGCCTTCTTCACACGCCTTCGTGGTATAGTGGTCAGCACGCTCGATACGTAACCGAGAGATCCGTGGTTCGATTCCCGGCGAAGGCGTTGCTCATTTTTCAATCTCTCCTGCTTCTAAATAACCTAATGCCGCTACAAATAGACCTCTTTTATGGAATTGGAATCTTTGTGTAGGAAGGCATATCTTTGATAGAAGATCTTGCATACGAGGAAATACGAGATCTTGTATGCAAGGAGGTATGCCGATCCGAGACCGATATGAGATCTTGCATGTAGGAATGCATATCTTCTATACGAGATCTTGCTTTGAGATGTTTGATGTCATTTCTGAGCTTATAATATTGTTTTTATTATCGATTATTATATACTGTTCATTTAACTAATAGTGCATGATTAGTGTTTTTGATGTATGTTACGATATGTTATTCCTTTATGTATGCTCTACTATTTAGCCTTAACCTACGTTAATTAATATTCATATAGCTGCGTAAATTTTGTGTACTCCTTAACATGAGTACAAGTGCGGAATATGTGGAAATTGTTTAAAAAAGAAGGCGCTGCGTCGCCATATGGATTTTTGCCCGAATGCGAGAGTTATTTCAGTTCTTCCGATTACGTTTACTTATACTGAGGAAAATGGCGCAAAGAGAGGTTGTGAGAGGCCTATTTAAAAAAAAAATTAAACTAAGTAATAATGTTTGAATCAGCTTGAAAATATTTCAGTAAATATATTTATTAAATGTATCTCAGTCTCGTCATTGAAGTGTGAAAAGATTTAATTTTTTGTACCTGAGATTCCGCTTTAATTACCTGAATCACAGAAGGGAGTCAGGTAATTAAAAACCGGGTTCAAAACCGGACTAGATGCAGATTAAATTTTGCATCACCTCCTCCCAAAAGCAGCTGTGGTTGCTCAGCTACCATAAGCTTTATTTGATACAAAGCGACTCTGATTTTGGCGGTTTATAAACGGTCATGAAATATTAGCCCAAGTAATTTTTCAGAGCTTAATGATAATTTAATCCTGTTATTGCCACTAAGCACTTTAATGACCTCTAAACGACTCAGAGCTCTTCATTTGCAATGAAAGAAATTCCCTGTATAAATAAACACGAGTTCAAGCCTACATTAAGACAGGATGTAAAAGAACAGCAGAAATTTGGAGATAGTCATTTTTGAGCTGGTGCTTTTTCTTTCAAATAAAAGTATTGATTCTAAGTCTCTCTACGTGTTTCAGCGGGGCGAAAGATTGTTCTTACTATAATAAAAATGGCATAGACATCAATTCCTTGAAACTAAGATGGCAGACGAAGCGATTTTAAGTGACAGGATATAAAATCAGTATATGGAATCTATTAAGACGCTCATTTCAAATAAACGTTAAAATCCAAAACAAAACTAAAGTAACGGATTATTTATGAACTATATTAATTACAATATTTACAAATAACTTACCTTATAATCTATGGTTCCGGATAAAATTTTCATGTCTCCCAAAATGCTTGATAATAACGAAGATTTACCCGACCCCACAGCGCCTATTATAGCGACCAGTGAGCCTTTGGGGATATTCATATGTATGTTCTTCAACAAGATCTCTGTAGGTTTATCCCATGTCAAACGTGCACCATTAATGGTAATAACATCTCCTATAATATATGCAAAGAATTTCATATTGAAATGACGGAACCTTCAGACAGAACATGAATCAAGCATAAAACAGAAAATAATAAATTCCATATTATACACATGTACTTAAATTCAAATCTGTCTTCCGAAGTATGCACCGAAATCAAAACATAAATAAAAGAAAATATTAAAGCTGTCAGAGTACTCAAAAACATGACTCTTATTATTATATCTCTATAGACTATGTTTAATGAGTACTTTAAAATTATAATATCTACTACAAAAATAAATAGGGCATCCAGTTAGTATCATGATTGATTCAATTTCTGGAAAACTAGGCCTGATAAATTTAAATTAACTGTACTATTTTTGGATGCAGCTGCAACAGATTTTTCTGTTCTGGCTAACAGCTTCTGCATTTTGTCAGCAGAAAATTTTGTAGACTGAATCACTAGGGAATCGTCAATCACTTGATCAACCGTGTAAAATATTTTTCCTCCGAAAATTTCCTACAGAGAGCCAAAAAGGTGAAAAATCACTAGCCAAATTTGAAGTGGAGATATGGCAATGCTTTCTCAAGAACTGCGACAGTGTTTGGCAGTAGTATGGGGTCTTGTACCATATTGCACAATGATAACTTTATTGGACAATCCTCCATGTTACTTATGAAAGCCTTTCGAATTTTATCATAAAGCAGCAAGAACTAGTACTTACGTTCAGTAATTCACCACTTTCAGCTACTCGACTGTGTTTGGATTTAGTAGTAACACTTTTCGGACAGTTTTCACAAGCGTCATAAAGAATCGATTCTAGACTTTGCCGAAACGGCAGAACTGCTATACTGATTTATATATTTTGCCGAATCAAAAATATCAAAAATACTTTCCCATTCATAATTAAATCATTGCTTACATTTAAGCGGTTAAAGTATTTCATTTCGCAGCAATATTTTACATCAATACTGAATGTTATGGAAATGTATTGGAAAAGAAAACAGCAAATTTACCATCATCGGGTTGAGAACCAATAGCATCAGTATCATATTCTTCGGAAGCAAAGAATCTGTTTAAACGTTTCAATGACGCATAGGCCTGCAAGTAGTTTGTAAAATTAAATCAAAATTTGATACAAATTTGAATCATTTGATAAAAATTTTAATCATTATATCATTTCTAATACGCCTTCTATAATGGTTAAACTGCTGTGAACTTCTTACTAAGAAAAGCTTTCGCAAAGGAGATCAGGAAAGCAAGACTGCAACAACATAAAAAAATTCGAGCTTTACAAATTTGCTAATTTTAAGGATGACTAAATGAGGCTTCAGCTTGTAATGAAATTTACATTATTCAAATGAATTTAAAAACAATTTTTTCCGCTAATATTTTATCTATTCAGTTCTAAACGAGCCCGAAGAAATTCACAGGATATCTGACGCACAGACTGAGATTCTTAATTATTTCTGAATTACTTATTTCCGCTGATAAAATATATATATGTGGTATAAAGGAGAATATATCATCTTACCTGAGCAATAACAGATGTGATTTCTGAAACACTGAATAGAGGGTATCTAAGATGATTCACTACATCGATTACAACGAAAACGAGACTAATACTTAACCCGTTCGGCTGCTGGCCAACGAAAACAAGTAAACAGGAACACACAATCTGAAAAAAGTCGATCAGAGTATATATAAATATCGAAAAGGCGAAAATACAAAATAAATATTGCAAACGCTTCAGCATAAAATGCATAAATATAAAACTGCAAGGAGGAAATGTATTATATGAAAATTTATGCTTTTTTGAAAACCAAACAGGAATTTAAAATAAGGAAAATTCATTTCATTAAATGCTTACTTTTTTAAATGAAATGGTTTTTATACGTATAGACGGACATTCACACTGTGTTCACAAAAGTTCTTACAAGGCCTTTATTTTCGTATCATTGATTGTAGACGTACGCTTCCAGTTACAAAATTGTTTCAAATGACGCCAAGATTCATGTTCTAGCATTTTTAAATTAAAAGAAATCAGTTTTATAAAAAGTATGAAATATACCATTTTATACGTGCCTCCGATCTCTATATTTTAATTTAGGAAAATCTCATATACGTTAGTTATAAAAACAGTACTTGCATAGTATTATCCCATCAACCGTGAAACGACCGTCAAGCTGGACGGTTTAGCTCCAAATATGAATAAGCGTGGCGTTGCAACATATTCATAGCATCTGTGTTTTCATTTGATGTAACCCGGTAAGTCACCTTTTGTTTTACGAACAAGAATAAATATTAACAGTTACTGCTATATTTTTTTCCTCTCTTTTGAGAAAAATCAGTTGGAGGGATGTAGAATCACATTTTTGACTGCATTCCGGTTCGTTTACAGAGATTAATTACAGGTCGACAGGATTACCATCTGTTGAATTGGAAAATGTGCACTTGTACATGGGCAACAAAACAGTAGTAGATTAGAATAATTAATCACCTACGGGAAGGTTGTACTCAGCGTTCTAAACAAGGCATCTAACAATCAGAGGGCCAGACAAAACAGAAAAAATAGACAAAAGTTCTTTTACGAAATGCGTCGAAGACGTCCGAAGCAGTGGCTATTTAGTGGATTGTGCAGAAAGAAATGCGACTCAGAACGTTTTGCGCAACTTTAGCGGGATCCGCCAACTTTCATGGCTCGATGGCAGCCAACTTTCAGTATCTACGGGATAATACGGAAATACCAAAACGGTAAATCATAAAAAGTGTGACTCCCGTACGACAACATTAACCAAGATATTTAGTATTAAAGTCAAGGTTAATTAAAGAGCGAAATGTTTGCAGTTTACGAAATTATAAATAAAATTTCGTTTAGAAAAAGGTTTCTGAAGTTAAGAGCTGAAGTGACGGGCATTTTTATGTAAATTGTGAAATATATATACGTGTGTGTGTGTGTGTACTTTTACTTTTGGCGGGAGATAAAAACAATCACATTCTAGTCATGGCCGAAAATTCTGCTGCGTAGATGATCGGAAACAGCGTCGTAGTGAAATGATCCGATGGAATTTTAGAAGAAACACGACGAGCGTGCATTTATTTTTGGATGACGAATTTCTTAGCACATATCTTTATAATTGATAGAAGATTAGGGGTGCTAAACGCCCCCATAAATTTAGATATGCAATTATATTTTAAATAATGGCGAATAACTAGCACAGGCTGAGCGACGTGCTGTCAGCAGGCAGGCGAAAGAGAGAGAGACTACGCAGTTAGTAGCTACTTATACTAGATAGGTGCATAAGTACAACTAATCTGTGATGGATTAATTTTGGGTTTTAGTTCCATTTTTCAAGCAGCGTTTTGCAACATGGAAAGATCTAGAATCTGGGAGAACAGATGAACTTAAGAGTACATCAAATTTAGAATAGTTAATTTTGAGGTCGCCAATCATTTCTTAGAGCAGCCATCGTATTTTGTTATATCTTACACACACATACACACAGACATATATATATGTGTGTGTGTGTGTGTGAAGACATAAAGTAAGAAATTTAGAACAACTTTTTCACAAAGACGGAAATTGAAACTCATAATTAATAAATTTAAAATAATCGTATAAATGCAACAAAGAATTTTTTAAATTGTTAAAACCAAAACCCTTAAACAAGCATGCCCCAATTAAAAAATTTTATGAAATTTAAAAAACACGAAAGAAGAGTAATTCAAATGTTTTATAATTATAATATATATATACATACATATATATACGTATATATATATATACACACACATAAGGTAAAAATAGAAATATAAAAAATAACTAAATAATTCTTGCACTTGAGATGCATCGGACTGAATTCTAAAGAAATTATTATAACAAGAAATTTTTTATTAGAAAGATCGTCCTATCCTAGGAAAAATTGTTTAGTATATTAGTTTTATCTGTCGTCAATTGGTAGTGAAATGCAAAAGATAAATTTTTTTAAGGGGAATTAAAGTTTGAAGAAATATGTGTATGGGAGAAAAAAACTATTAATCACCTTCTATAATGCTTAACATAAAACTTTTCAAGATGTTAGTACTTAAAATATTAAACCCTGATGAATCGGTTTCATGCTAGAATCCTTTCCGTTATAGGATAACACGCACCAAACAATTTTCTACAGCATGGTACATGTGCCATCTTCCGTAATAAGCTCACTGCGAACTTTTTAACAGACAAGAAATTTTTGTCTAAGAGTTAGTAATTTCAACAAACAAAAGTCAAATAAAATGACCCGAGCTTTTCATTGAGAATACTTGCTTCGAAAACAAGAACGCTGTTATAACAGAACACAATTTAATTAGGGACAATAGGCAACGCTGGCAGATATATTTTTCTGTAGAAAATTTTTGTCGAAAGCTGTCGAACAGACAAGATCCGAGTGCTATATCAATCAAACATCAGTAATTTACATTTATTGTACCTAAATACTGCTTGGTTCTTGGCTGCCGTAATAAATCATCTTTAAACTTATGGATGTGCAGGCCAGATACATAGATGTTTTTTCTAGGATACTCTATTTTGTATATCCTCTGCGGCAACATGTTCCTTTATAAACTACTTTTTATTGGAACTACGGAATGAGGAACTAAAATTTTTCCCAATTATTTTATCCGCTAAAGCAAGTGCTGTGATTTCGCAGAGCTTTTGCTGTATTTAAGAGTCATCCTAGATATTCTGAATATCGACAAAAAACTATAATATAACAGTCTTTTAGAATTTAGCATTATTTTTTAAATTTGGAAGTCTCTGCAAACATTTCATTTACTTTGAACGTTATACAGTGTAAAGATTATTGATATTTTTTGGTTATCCGGCACCCGGCGATATATCGCCAAAAATATCCTCCTTTGACTGACTTAGGGGCGTTCGGAAGCCTCAGAAGTTGTTCCACATTCTTCTACATAGATGAGTACTACATTTCCTTGTTAATGTGGGTAATGAGGGAGGGTGAAGTGGCTTATCTTTATATTTCAATCCAATTTCGATTCCCAGACTGGCATTCATAAGCAGACAAGTGTATGTGCCCTGGGATCAGCAAAATGAAAGCTGACGTGGCTAATGAAAGCTTCATCATTTGTCGTCTTATCACAGTTCGTATACAGTCAAGCTGCAAAGAATAACAATCTGTTTGACGCCATTTTGAATACGACTGTCAAACATTACCTATCAGGAATTTAAAAAAAAAAAAAAAAAAAAAAAAAAAAAAAAAAAAAAAAAAAGAAGAAGAAGAGGAAAATAAATTTCACTGTCAAAAGGCGCCAATAAAATATTCGAGGTCTAGTGGTGGGTAACAGCAATAGCCAACAAGTATCAGATTATGTTTTGATTAACCAAATAGCAGCGTCGGCTGCTAACATTTTTAGAAGGCAAATTTATTTAGACGGATAAATTTTCATACTGAGAATTAAATAACAATTTACATAATTGGATAACTTTTCATGTTGAGAATATTTCATATTAATAATCTATTTAGATGGATAAATTTCCAAATTGAGAACTAAATAACAATATTACAAAGATAAAAAACTTTGAGTAAATTTATCAGCACTGAGGATTACTTTCTCTAATTCATCAGTTTTTCTTGGTGTAAAAGTACGCTGTTAATTTTCTGTGTCGAGTGTGAAGAAAATTTTATTTATCTATTTATCCATTTATTTTCTGCAACTTTGAAAGTACATTGCTTCTGATCTTACTACTTTTCAATTATTGTTTTCAAAACATTCTTCTAACTCTGGATTGAATGAATATCGCATTGGCCTCATTGAAAAACTCGTATATTTTTTAAGGTGCTGAGCAAGAAAATGTTTCCCCGTACGATGCCTCACATGAATTCGCTTAAATATTGGAACTAACTGAATGGCCTTTAAATATTGTACTATTAATTTAAAACAAGTAAACAATTTTTTTAAGGCAAAAGTTGAATGATAAGTTAGACACATATTCTACCTTTTAGTTAGGCATATAAGAAAAGCATGGTTTCCAGAATTGAAGCATAAAAGGTAAAATAATGTCTTATATTCAGGGAATGCAGAATTAAAATCCAAATCGATATTGATCTTATCGCGGTTAGTTTAATAACTAGATTACAAATGAATGATACAACAATGCAAAATCTGTTTCTGTCTGGCTAAATGCTAATGAACGCAAGTTAACAGAAATTATGAGCGTTTGTCAACCTGT
Organism: Stegodyphus mimosarum; assembly: GCA_000611955.2. Lineage (NCBI taxonomy): Eukaryota > Metazoa > Arthropoda > Arachnida > Araneae > Eresidae > Stegodyphus > Stegodyphus mimosarum. The sequence continues at coordinate 1,064,398 of KK119706.1, forward strand.
AATTAAACCAAAGGATTCAACTTTGATTATGCTTTATTAAATACGTTAATTCAGTCCACGGAAATTAGTATTCACCGAAATGATTGGACAGAGCTTATTCTTTTAATATATATTCAGTGTTCTAAAAATTAATAATGCCTCAATCGTGGCATTTAACTTCCAATTAAATACACTATTGTTATAAAAAGCAAAACATCTAAAAAGAAAAATAATCATGTCCAAGATATGGAAAAAGCAATACTTTACAATTAAAAGCTTAAAACTTACCCATACGTAAAAATTAAGCAGGCCGCGGCGAAATTAAATTCGATGTGGCCAGAAAGTAAATTTAATGCTAGTTCAGCAATGAGTAAAGATACCTATACAAGACAACCATATAACACCACATAAGACAACCATATGCACTGCAAGACAACGATATAATCACGTCAGGCGACTTTGACAGAGGACGTATTATTGGTATGAAAGACTTCAGTGTTCCTTTCCGTTATGTTGCCAGGCGAGTAGGGGGAGATATTTCTGGATTTGAAAAAGTATGCAAAAACGAGTTCGAAAAACAGCCATAGGGCACGAACAGAAGACTCTGCGCATATGCGTACACAACGCTAAGTGATCGTTATTTTATCAGGATGTCTTTAGTTGATTATTCTACGTCATTAACAATATTGGCAGAGCAATGGTATGGTTAGAAGATTTGAATACGATAGAGCATACAAGGGCTATCTGCCAGGGTAGGAATAATTTAGAGCATAGGTTCCCAACGTGGGCGATAACGCCCCCTTGTGGGCGTTTCAGGCTTTCAGGGGGGCGGTAAAAACCCAGAGAAAATTAGGGGGCGTTGATATGGCACAGAGGGGCGTTGGAAGATTAGCCAAATATAGTCTAAAAAGACTTTAAAATCACGCTAATAGTCTAAAACTTTAAAATCACGCTGATAATTCATTTCTATCACGTGTGCGAAAATTCACATATTTCGATATGAGACTTCACTGTTCAGAGAAAGACATACCTCTCTAGTATGTACGATTCTGGGGCTGCATGTGCTAAAACTAGCAACCTGTCTTGCCAATTTGGCGAGATGCACTCCAAAAAGTCGCAGAAAACTGTTGACTTTTGATGAAAGGGTCCCCATTTTAGTGAAAGGAGCAGCACGGATTTATCGAAAATCCCTCAAATCCATCATCTCCATTGTGCCTTATTTGTCAAAAAACATTTTCGAATGAAGCAATGAAACCTTCTAGGCTTCAAGATCATCTTAATAAAATGCATCCGGATAAGAAAGACAGAGATATGACCTATTTTCTAGAGATAAAAAAGAAGATTGAAAATCAGCCAACTATATCAAAATTATTTTCATCAGCTTCTAAACAAGACGATGACGGACTTCGAGCTTCGTACAATATCTCATTGTTGATTGCTAAAACAGGCAAGCCACATACTATTGGGGAAGATTTAATTTTACCAGCAGTTAAAGAAGTAATAACCACCGTGCTCCATAAACCAGCTACAGATATTATCCGAAAAATTCCTTTGAGCAATAATTCTGTGCAAAGACGAATTGATGAGATGGCTGAAAACATTGAAGAATCGTTGTGCAATTATCTGCAGACTTGTCAATTTTCAATTCAGCTGGATGAGTCCACTTTACCAACCAATGAAGCATTGTTATTGTCGTACGTGAGGTTTATCAAAGATGAAAAAATATGTCAAGAAATGTTGTTTGCTACCAATTTGGAAACAGATACAAAAGGAGAAACCATATTTGATACACTGCAAAAGTTTTTTGACGAAAAGGAAATTCCTTTTAATAATATTTTGTCGGTTGCTACGGATGGCGCACCGGCTATGACAGGGCGTCACAAAGGCTTCATAGCATGCTTAAAAAATAAAGTTCCGGACGTGCTTGCTGTGCATTGCGTAATTCATCGACAGCATTTGGTTGCGAAAAATTTGAGCGAACGTCTCCATACATCACTGCAATATGTTATAAGAGCAGTTAATAAAATCAGAAGTAACTCGTTGAATGACAGATTATTTAGTCAGCTTTGCATTGCAAATGATGAAGATTTCAACCGATTGCTGCTTCACACAGAGGTGCGCTGGCTTTCAAAAGGTACTTGTTTGACTCGATTTTACAATCTGTTTGAATCTGTGATAGAGTTCCTAGGAAACAAAGACACGGAATTGCGCGACAACCTCATCGCATCAAAAAACGATATTGCGTACTTAGCAGACCTCTATAAATTGTTTAATGATGTCAATCTCCAACTTCAAGGAGAAGACTTAAACTTGATTAAGACTAAAAATAGCATTGCTGCTTTCGTGTCTAAACTGCTATTATATAAAAGAAATATAGGCAGACGTGAATTCCATACCTTCCCATGTTTATCAGCAGTATCATTCAAGCACGACGACTTGCTTGTTTACTGTCAGCACTTGGAAAACCTCTACAATGACTTCAAGGAACGATTCGAGGACATTTTAAACATGGACATACCAGACTGGGTTTTGGATCCTTTTTCCAATGTCAACACAGCAGGACCATCTCAGTTAGAAGAAGAACTGATAGAACTGACGACAAATGAGGAATTAAAAATTAAATTCAAGAATGGCTACCAAGAATTTTGGCTGCAGAAGTCGATTTCGCAATTGTATCCAAGATTATGGTCGATTGTGCAACGATTTCTGCTAGCATTCCCATCTTCATATTTAGCAGAACGTGGATTTAGTGCTGTAGCAACATTGGTAACGAAAAAGAGAAATCGGCTCCATGTTACTGAACGCGGCGATTTACGATTGCTTTTAAGTAAAATCGAGCCTGATATTAACAAGCTTCTTAAAATGCATCAAATTCAGCCTTCTCATCAGTTAAGTTAGAAATTCGATGCCTTTAAATTTTAATAAAAATACTTTTTAATAATAATTAAGTATGCCCTTTGAGTGTTCTCTGAAACTGTCAATTTATTTATTTAGAAAGCAATAGTTTATTATGGATTATTTCGTATCATCAAAACTCCTGCCTGTCCTTATAACAGGTAAGCTAAAACTTTTATTTTTCTTTTTAAATAAATAAAGAAATTCAGTAGCGTTTCAATTCCAACAACATTCTATCTATTAGTAATTTTTTTTATTTAATTCTTGTTTTCACCATGCAATTTGTACGCTTTTATTTCTCTAGGGGGGCGGTATTGAAATATTCACTAGAAAAGGGGGCACCAATTCGAAAAAGGTTGGGAACCTATGATTTAGAGGAAGCTTTCCTAAATAAAACTGTCTCGTAGCTATATTACATACAAAGAAACCACGAAAATACTCGTGCAGGCAGCCCGTTCGCGTTCTCGTCTGGATTATGAACGGGTTAGCCATTTCTCAGATTACCTTCGATACCTGCGTGGCACACTAAGTTGGTATAACATCATCTTTCCTGATGAATCAGGGTTCGTTTAGGAGAAAATGGTGGTCGCATATGTGTCCGCCACCGACAAACTGAGAAATGCCTAGAAGACTATTTTTACTTGTTATATGGGCACCAAGAAGCATTCATGTATGGAGTGCTATTGGATTTACCAAAACAACACCCTTCATAAGAGTTCGAGTCACCATAACGAGTGTTAAATACGTCAATAGCATTCCATTACTCCGTACTTGCAATTCTTCTGCGGAGTAATTTTCCGGCAGGATGATGCTATTCTTTATATGGTTGTAACATTGTGAGCCTTCTTTAACATTAATAGTATCCCAGTTTCTCCTCCGGCTGCCTAAATTACATGATTTATCTCACACAGAAAATGTCTGGTATACGATCAAATCAAGAGTGAAGCATTGTGACTATCCTCCAACATATTCTGATGAACTTCGGAAGCGGTTTAAAGGGTTTAAGTGGCTGTTCTACACTAAATAAAATTTTAATTCAGTGTTACAGTGCATAGAACAAACAATACAAGACAAAGGTGGCCCCCCAAATGCTTAACGTAATAAACTTAGATAATACGTATTGTTTTGAAATGCTAACTGTTTGTTCTGTGCTACCTACTTTATATATTCTCTAAAAATAAAAGTTCCAGCTAAATTCTTTCTAAGCCTTCTAAGTTTTCTAGTTTGGTTATTTGAATACAGCAAAGAAGCACACGACAGCTATTTGCCTACGAAAACGAATGGATTCGTGGGGGACCTTCTAAGGGAAACTGACTCATATTCAAGTTTAGACATGGGAAAAACACGAAAACTAACCCTGCAGCCAGCTTGTTCACCTGGGATAGAACCCGAGACGAACTACCAATATTCAGCAGTTTCTAGACGGCTTGACCACTACTGTTTTGTAGGAGTAGCACATTTTATTCACTGTAGTTCTTCTGATTCATTGCTGAATTAAATATACAGGTTAAAAATTTATAAAGGATAGCTTGGGTTATTACTAAAGTTGATCTAATTCTTTAAGGCAGAGGGTTTTGAAGTGAAAAGAGAAGAACGGTTTAACAAAAATTTCAAGACAAATAATGTTAAGAAGTTCAAGAAATGTTTAAACCGTTTCTCCTGCAAAATGACTGTAAAAACTGTGTACAATTTATCTTGTAATTAAAGAAAATGAGGTAAACACCATGCGTTTATTTTGCCTTGCTCAGAATAGGAAACCGGGAAATTAACATTCCTATCAAAATAGTGAAACAGAATGATCAATTTAAAACACATTTACAAATACTCATTTTGAGAAAACAATATAAAAATTTATCACCTACACTTTTACCGCAGAACTCGAAAAAGAGTTCTAATGCACGCTTCGGAAAGGGATTTAGGGTAGCCCCAAAATTCCAAAATTGTTTAAAATTCAAAACAGGAAGCTTAATTTGGAATCATTAAAAACTCTGTTTACCTGAAAAACCGCCGGAAGATTTTTATTGATGTACATTTGGCAGTATACTTTAGACAGGTATTTATTCAAAAGATATAAAGGGAAATGCATAATATTAATATACACAAAAATATGAACATTTAAAAGATTAAAAAAATTCGTAAGTCTTCTTAAAATAAGGAGAAAGAAAATGTGCGAATAAAAACTGATATAAAAAGTTATAATACTATCATCTACAATTTTTTATGTAGTACAAAATAATAAATCATCCTAAATGATGTAAACAAATAAGTACGCAGTGATAAATTATGTCTTATACCCATTCTGTTTCCTTTATATTCACACTTGAATTAATATCAACAGTTGTTTTAAATACAGCTGGTAATATACGGTATTAATATACGATTAAATTCCATGCAGAAAGTGACTACATGAACTACAAAACTTACCAAAAATGGAGCCCATCCCCAGATGAAAGAGGAGCCAGCATAGTATATCAGTTGCTTCCTAATACAGAGTACTTCTTTCTCGCGAATTTCATTTACTAACTCCATAAAAGGATTTTCCCAAGCATACAATTTTATGACCTAAAATTGTAAAAGTCATAATATGCTAAGCAGTCAAAAATAGTACACAAGTAATCAGCAATAATATAACAATACAGATCCTAAAAATACATCAAAATTAATTTCTGAATTTCACAGCATGTCATATATGCTGGCTATATGGAGCTAAAATACTACACGTGCATGAGTTTAGGAAGCTTGTATTGCTAGAAATATTAGCTTATATGAAATTAGAACATGCTAACAAACTATTTTAATACCTGACAAACTGACAATTTCACATTTTATGTGGCCCTGAAACTAAATTCAAACTACAGGGCAACAGAACATTTACTTTTATACAAGTGACAACAATAGTGAGTTTCTATACAGTATTTTAACCCTTAGAACACCGAAGCTTTCGTTAAACTGTATGCCTAAAATACCAAAACACTAGTCCCTGTCCCTTCCGTTTTCTCATCTCCCCGTCCATTAACGCACAAAGAGGTGTGAAGCTTTCAAATGCCATCCTTTCCAATTCCTAACAAAGAAGCTTCCATTTCATTTCCGTAGCATTTTAGGGTAAGTTGTCTAATACAATGCATTTGGGAAAACTATACCTACTGCTGCATATCTTAGGGAAAGGAAAAAACATCGCAATCTCGACCGTTTCGGGCGGTTGTGGTCGTTTGAATGAAAGACTAACTTGGGTGTTTGGGCTTTCAAAGGGCTAATGAATTATATTTTAGTAGAATTCCAGAAAAATTTAATTAAAAACAGACTCGATTAAGTCCCACACATTTCTTTTTCTTGCTTCAACGTCGCATAGTTTATAAGAGTCCATACATTTTGCAATATTTTTATGTCTCACCAACTGTAATAATGGGCTAAAAATGCACTTAATTTTAACAAAGTCGTCGAAGACAATCTGCTTGAAGTCGTTGAAGACCATCGAAAGGCAATCTGCAAGTTTAGGTCCACACAAGCTACGGTGAGAACATGTTATTTAATCTTACGAGCATACAATCAGTCACAATTAATCACCAAGCAAAGAGTAGCAGATGACCGGTGACATAGCAGGCTAGCTCAATGGGATATTTTGTAGATTTTTCTCTGTGTGATGCAAAGAAAAATTCAGTTTTCTTCAGGAAATCCTCCACGAAAACATCTGCCCCGTCAAGCAGCCCTAGAAAGTCACCGACAGTTTTTAAAAGACGCTTACACGGCCTCATATATCAGTATTCTTAACCAAATATTATTTTTGTTGTTCACGTGTTTTAGTTCATTGTTAGGCCTCACCAGTTTAACAAATAATGATGACTGCTACATTCAGTATTTATTATGATGCATACTGCATTCTTTTAAGTAACGTAGGTCAGGAGGGCGACACCAGTCAAAATATTTTCAAAATTAATATGCTCCTTAAATATCGATCATTTTATGCATTTCTACGACAGTGCTTTATAGATTGCAAATTCTTTCATTTTTTGAAATAAAATTTGGTTTGTTTGTTTGCTGGTTTGGTACGACCCTCTATCATTGTTTTTTGATAGTAGAGCTAAATAATTTTTCAACATTCTGTTGGAGGTATAGCAGATAAAAAAGTTTCCGTATACAGCTATGACAGTAAATAAAAGTTTAATTTGTCACACAATATCCTTTGTGAAGAAAATGAAAATTAGCAAATTGGTTCAACACAATTGCATACATTATTCATAAATATTATAAAGAAAAGACGTACAGCAAAATAATAAAGAAACAAAAAACACCACTAATGAGGAGCAAAAAAATTGCTTACGGTATTCACTTAGTTTATGTAAGATATTTTCATGTTAACCAAGTTACATTTAATAGCCAGTAGGCCCTCCTTTGGCCTTTATTACTTTCCTCAAACGTTGTGACATGACCTCCCATGATTTTTTAAGCGAAATGTTGCCCCAGATCTCCTGAATGGCACCATTCTTGAGAAATCCTGGAGAATGTGTTCTCCTTCTGGAAAGTAAATCTAGTTCCAAAGGATAATTTTGTTTTCACTAGTTATGACGTTTTCCTTTAGAATGTCAAGATACATATACCTATCCACATTTCCTTCCGTAAGACGTAAACTGCCGACACCGGCAACACTCATACACCTGTAGTGAACGTATTTTAGTTCAGCTGAAGTGGCGCTGCAGTCGCTTCTCCAACTCTCCTTCTCCCCTCCGCTACGGAGTCGACGAGGCGACGGCGCACTGCATCATGACTATACATGCATCTTGTGCACTATATCAACCACTACATGGTGACCCGAACTTCACGCCAGCCTATCTTCATTTCCTATTCTGTGGAATTTTGACTTTCGTTTTGTGTTAAGCCTATCATCGCATGATTCTCAATGGCGGAGACTTCGACGGTAAAAATTCCAGTCTTCATTAATGTTGATCCTGCTTTGTGGTTTCTCATGTGTGAAGCTACTTTCGATTTGACGTCTCCTAAGCCTATCACTGAATCGAAAACAAAATATAACTATTGTGTTTCTCATCTCCCTCCTGATGCAGCATCCATGGTTCACGATATCATCATCAATCCCGACAAGACAGATCCTTATGCCCAGTTGAAGGAGCAGATAATTTCCAGATGCGGGGAAACCAAAACTCAAGAAATTCGACGCTTATTAGCTGGAGAACAGTTAGGCGACCGTAAGCCTAGTGAATTGCTTCGTGTGATGCAGCGACGTGCCGAATCGCATACTATTGCCGACTCACTTATGTTAGAGTTATTTTTACAGCAACTACCTGCAAACGTTCAAGCAATTCTAGCATCCATTACTCCACTTACACCACAAAAAGCCGCTGAGGTGGCCGATCGAATTTTGGAAGTTACTCCATCCGAGGTAAGCGCAGTTTCGAATTCTTCCAATGTTGATATTACTAGTTCTACAGAATCTCGACTTCTATAGGTGTTGCAAGAACTCCGTAAAGAGGTTAATTCCTTAAGACGTTCGAGAAGTCATTCTCGTAACAGATATAATCAACGTTCTCGTCATCGATGTCCTTCAGCCACAGCTACGTTGGACATTTGCTGGTATCATCGGCAGTTCAAATCAAAAGCAAAAAAATGTGCATCGCCATGTTCATTTCAGGGAAATGCCAACGGGCAGGAGTAGCGGCGACGTATATCCTGCCATCAACGTCTCGTCGCCTGTTTATACGAGACCGAAAATCAAAGGTAAATTTTCTTATAGACACTGGCTCTGATGCAAGTTTAATTCCTGCAAATAAATTTGAAAAAAGACAAACTCCAATTCAAACTTTTAATGCCGCAAACGGCACACCCATTCAGGTATATGGTCAAAAATTATTATCACTTGATTTTGGTTTAAGAAGAAATTTTGTTTTTCCTTTTTATATTTGTAATGTTTCTAGTGCTATAGTTGGTGCTGATTTCTTGCATTATTTTAATTTAAAACCTGATATTAGAAATCGTCGCTTAATTGATGCCTGCACAACATTGAATTGCCATGGTATTTTAAATGTTACTGATATTTTTTCTGTCAAAACTGTATATGGTGATAATGAGTTTTTCAAAGTGTTACAAGAATTTCCTAATATTACAAAACCCCCCTGTGCAAATGAACCTATAATACATAATGTATTTCATCATATTAATACTTCTTGTCCACCAATCTTTGCTAAACCACGTCGTATTGCCCCCGATAGGTTAAAAATTGCAAAAACAGAAATTCAATATATGCTTGATTTAGGCCATATGCGCCCATCGAAGAGCAATTATTCCTCACCGCTTCATATGGTTCCTAAAAAGGAAAGTGGTGATTGGCGTCCTGTTGGCGATTATCGCGCTTTAAACGCCCAAACTGTAAAAGACAGGTATCCTATTCCAAGTATAGTTGATTTTACCAGTGAACTCCATGGTGCTAAAATATTTTCTCACATAGATCTAGTAAAAGCTTTCCATCAAATTCCCATTGCGCCTGAAGATATCCATAAAACAGCCATTTGTACCCCTTTCGGACTCTTCGAAAGTACTCGCATGCAATTTGGCCTGTGCAATGCTTCCAGCACATTTCAACGGTTCATTGATGAAGTTACCAGAGGTTTAGATGGTGTTTATGCCTTCATAGATGACATATTGATTGCATCCAAAACTCATGAGGAGCATATTCATCATCTACGAGCGTTATTTCAACGTCTTAATCATTATGGTCTATCATTAAAGCCATGCAAATGCACTTTGGGAGCATCCGCCTTAAATTTTCTAGGTTTTCGAGTTTCCGAAAAAGGTCTTTCACCTTTACCTGACAGAGTTGAAGCAATACAAAAATTTCCCAAACCACATACGATTACTCAACTTCGCAGATTTCTCGGAATGTACAATTTTTACCGTAGGTTTATTCCCAAGGCTGCTCACATTTTAGCCCCACTAGTAAAATTTTTAGAGGGCCATACAAACAAAAAGAAATCTACTCGCCCATCTAAAAAACCCGAAAATCCACTCAAATGGACAGAGGAAGCTGAAGCAGAATTTTCAGCAGCAAAACAAGCACTTGCTGAAGCAACATTACTTAAATATCCGATTCCTAGTGCTAAATTGAGTCTGTGGACTGATGCATCAGACGTAGCAATAGGCAGCTGTCTTATGCAATTTTCAAATAACAATTGGGAAGCAATAGCATTTCTGTCCGTGAAGCTTAGTAAAAGTCAGCGAAATTGGTCAACATACGACCGTGAGCTATTCGCTATTTACACATCAATAAAAAAATTTCAACACATGCTTGAAGGTAAAAATTTTTCTATTTACACAGATCAAAAACCATTGATATACGCTTTCCGACAAAAGCCTGATAAATGTTCCCCACGTCAAATCAGACATTTGGATTATATATCTCAATTTTCGACAGATATTCTTCATGTAAATGGCGAATAGAACATTATTGCTAATACATTATCTAGGATAGAGATCAATTCTATCTCACCACCCCCTGCTCGCGATTATAAACAATTTGCTGAAGAGAAACTTCACGATGCTGAAGTGCAACAATTTTTTCAATCAAATTCATCACTCAAATTGGAAAAACAATATTTTCCACTTGAAGATATATACTTATTTTGTGATAAATCAACCCAACATCCCCGTTCTTTTGTTCCTAAATCTTTGAGACATCTAGTTTTCGAAAATTTACATTATCTTTCGCATCCTGGAATCTCAGCTACCACTGATTTAATTTCCAAAAGATTCGTTTGGCCTGGTATGAGAAAGGACATTAAAATGAAAGTTCAAAGTTGTGACAAATGTCAGCGAGCTAAGGTCTTTAAGCATACTAAAGCTGAAATAAGTACATTTGCTGTACCAGATGCGCGTTTTGCTCATATACATCTGGATTTTATTGGACCTCTACCACTCTCGGACGGCAATCAATATTGTCTGACCATCATTGATAGATTTATCCGATGGCCTGAGGTTATTCCTACATCAGATATGTCTGTTGAGACTACTGCACGTGCACTTTTGCACGGTTGGATTTCTAGATTTGGTACACCTGTCACAATTACAACAGATCAAGGACGAAACTTTGAATCGTCACTGTTTCGAGAACTTACAAATATACTAGGTAGCCACAGAATTCATTCAACCGCGTATCACCCCCAAAGTAATGGAATGGTAGAACGATTACACCGACATCTCAAAAGTGCTCTTACAGCTCATGAAAATAACAAATGGACTGAAATCCTACCATTTGTATTATTAGGATTATGTACAGCTATTAAAAATGATTTAAATGCAACAAGCTCTCAACTTGTATACGGCACTTCTTTACGATTACCATCCGATCTTATTTCTGCAGATTCTCTCAAACAGCCTATTACCAACACTTATGTTTCTAATTTAATTGCAATGATGAGAAAACTTAACCCCTTTGTTTCTACAGGTCATGGTAATATCAAAACTTATGTAAATCCATCCTTAAAAACATGCACACACATATTCCTAAGCATCGACAAAATTCGCCCTCCTCTCAAACCTCCATATTCTGGACCACACCCAGTAATAAAGCGAACAGACAAAACTTTTGTAATAGATTTAAATGGAAAACCAACTACCGTAACAATAGATAGACTCAAACCTGCTTTTCGATTTTCAGAAAATTTGAATTCGCCTAAATTACCTTCAAACACAAAACAGTCAATTGAATTTCAAAACAACTCACAGAAAGTAAATGAACAAATCTCTGCTACTCCTTTGACACATAGCAAAACAACGAAATCAGGCAGACATGTCCATTTTCCAAAAAGATTGATTACAGAAATGTAAACTTGTGTGATTCTTGAAATGTAAACTTGTTCAAGTTATTTACCATATACATATATATTTATATATATAAATGGCATTTTTATTATTATATTTGTAAATGGTATATTCATTATTTCATATTGTATCTGCATCGTTCCCTTCGTCACTGGGGGGAAACTAAGGGGTAACACTAGGGGGTAGTGAACGTATTTTAGTTCAGCTGAAGTGGCGCTGCAGTCGCTTCTCCAACTCTCCTTCTCCCCTCCGCTACGGAGTCGACGAGGCAACGGCGCATTGTTCCAGCGCTTGTGACTGTAAAGCATATTTTTTATTTGTACTGTAAATAAATACAGTTTATGGAAATGTTTAGCGTTCCTCTGCATCATGACTATACATGCATCTTGTGCACTATATCAACCACTTACACACCCATAAAACATGATTTCTCCGCTACTTTGACAGTTCCATATAATCTTAGTTAGCATCCATTGATTTGGTTTTCTCCAGACCATAACTCGTCGTATGATCCATGGATATTAAATTAAGATTCATTACTAAAACAGACCGATTCACAGGAACACAAATTCTTATTTACATGCTTTTTTTTTTTTTGAAACTCTGGGCGCTTTTTTCTGTTAGATTTATAAAAAGCTTCTTACGGGCCCCACATCCATTACAACCTGCTTCCTTAATGACATTTCTTCCCGTCTGAAGTGTCAGTTTAATGTTGTAATAAGTCTTTTTAGTCAGCTGCAACCCGAGATTGATTTATTCATGGATTTACTCTAACCTTAGACATGATATTTCTTTCATGTATGCGGCTTAGCTTCGGAGGTCTTCTGAATCGATGTCTGAACTCAAAAGTTTGAAGCTCACATTATCCATTAATAAAATATCGTGCTATAGACTTCAATATATTAACAACTTCACCAGTTTTCTTCATAAATAATTCATCATTTCATAACTGAATCACAGAATCTCAAATAGCTTTAGGAACTTCCATTTTAAGACAGTTACCTGCAAGCTATAGTTAAACAGTTGCTATCATGTCTTCATGACACTTGAGTACGATACAATTTAGAAAATTGACTGCGGTTCAGTTGTAGAAGACGTCAAGATAAATTTCCATACTGGGTACGGAAATATTTTTTTAACGACACTTTTCAATTTTTCTGAAGTATTTCAATTAAAACACTTGTCGCATTTTGTAGGAACAGACATTAATTATGAGCTCTTTTAAAGACACCAATTAAGCATATTTCAGTAGCTACTGCAGATATGAACCAAAGGTTAAAAACTATGCCGATATATTCGCAACTTTGGCTTGCGCACGGAACACGTTTTTTTTTTTTTTTTTTTTACTCACAGTATACGCCGTGTTCACAAATGTCCTCAACCTGCTATTATTTTCTTAACCGTTGGCCGTAGACACATGCATTTAATTAAAAAATGTTTTAAACGATACTAAGGTACATGGTTCGACATTTTTAAATTTAAAAATCAGTTTTATAAAATTTAGGAAATGTAACTTTTTATACGGCCCGCCAGTCCCTATACTTATATTTAGAAAAATTTCATACTCATTATAAAAAATAAAATGTCAACATTTTGACTTGCGTACAAAAAACTGATATAGATATTTAATTTCAAAATTTGGGTTATTTGATACCCTTTTTGTGATCTACAATTTATAATTTTGTTACAATTGCTATGACGAAAAAATTTTCACACAAATAATTTGTAAGTTTTTAAACGCTGAAAATATGTCATTAATAATCACAGAAAGGCTTTTTTTTACACTTTAGAATCATTATCTAATAAGCAAAGAAATTGTTTCAACTAGAAATATTTTTAATTTTCAACTCATGCAAATAAAATTACAATTTAGTTATGTGTCAATAACTGCAGGTTCTGCGAATAAGACTATGGCAAACAAATTATATTGTTCGATACTTTTCATAACAATCTGCAAAGAAACTCTTGTCACTTAGACTAATAACTTTCAAAACCTTTTTCTATAATGATATATTTATTTACATTCGAATCTAAATATTTCGCTCTTCAGATTGTGTACAGCACCTAAATATGATCGGCAGCTTTAAAATGTAATATTTCGGGCAAATGTTGTTGTATGTGAGCCAAAAGCATGAGTATAAAATATAATAATAATATAATAATAATAATGAGTATAAAATTCTCCTAAACATAAGTACATGGAAAGGGGAAACTTATAAGAAACAGATTTCGTCATGTTTACAAAACTGTTCTTCTTAAATTTAAAAATGACAAAACATCAGTATTTACGGCATTTGAAACACGTTTGTACCTGCAAAGTGCTGTTTTACGACCAACGGTCGCGAAAATAAAGGTTGGGTGAGGATTTTCGTAGATACTGAATATATTCATTAAACTTTTGCAGAAAAAAAGGTATAAATTATAGTCGAAACAGTGCTTTTCGATATCTAAAAGTATTAAACTCACCTTGACGCAATTAATTATTTCTGTTATAATCTTCAATCTGTTGTCTTTGATCTTCATCTGTTTCACCTTTAAAAATTGGCAGTATTTTAAAAGACGTTTTGTTCTCCAATCGGCAAACAGTTTGAATTATATTGATAAAAAACAGTAAAAATGTAATATAAATAGAAAGAAAATGAGGAAAATGGCATGGATTACCTGAAGTTTTGAAATTTTTCTTCCTATTATTAAACTCGTTATAATAACAATAATAATTACAACTAATGCTGCAATCCAAGCTGAGCCTAAAAAGTACCGCACAAATGCTATTGCTAGACATATTTTCAGAGGAGCTCCAAGTATAATAATGGCGTCAGAAGCAAGTTTCTCAACTCTCTCCACATCAGCTGAAAGAAGATTTGCTAATTCTCCTGAACTATATTGTCTTCGGGCAGAACAAGACATTTTCAAAGCCTTGAAAATAGAACTGGGCATTATTCCACAGTAACTCATAAATCTTATATAAATATGAAAATTTCTATTCAAATGATACAATTATTTTAATTACAGGGAAGAATTAATTTATTACGAATATATGAAGTAACAGTTTTATAGATAATGATTTATTAAATACGCACGTAACATACCTAATGCTCCCAAGACAGATGCATAAAATAAATTATATAGAAATCATACTAGGAAAGCTATTTTTGAGCATTCATCAATTATTTGCGCCATCTAGGATGCATATCTCTAAGGATAAAAAAATGTAGCGTGTAATTTTTTTCTTTAAGGATAAAAAGTGTAAAATACTTTGTATTTAATTCAAGCTATAAAAAAAGTTTAGTAACAAACTGTTGAGAAAAATAAGTTTTTTGTTAACGTAGAACCAGTACATGTTGTTAAACGTATTAGAGATATTTGAAGCAATATTGTTGATTTCTTTTTATAATTTTAAATTGTCATTGCTTTGTTTCGCAGGATAATACTTCCGATTCTACTGCGCTTCCTTCCACTAAATTCGCGTATCAGTATTCTCAAAGCAAACCAATTTTAATTTGTCTCAATGGTTTAATTTACTAAGTTGTCCCAAAATAATAACTGATAGTCTCATTTTTATTTCTTCGGTATCTTCAGTATCGAGAAGTGTCTCTGAATATTCAAACACGTCGAAACTTGACGTCAGCTCAGAAATAAATTACCTACCAAAATAGAAACTTAGTCATATGTAATCATTAGGTAATTTGTTGTTATTGTCTGCAATGATTTAAAAATATATTTTTAGACTCTATACTTCTACGTGCTATGTACAATGTCTTTACTGTATTTCCTAACCAGCTACAGACCTAATATCATCTGTGCACTCATTGTTCGGTCTTACCGGTTTCCAGACCTTTTCCAAAGAATCGCCATACAAATCTTTCACCGATATACTAGGATATACATTGTATCTGCCAGTTAGTAACTATCAACGGAAACAGACTCCCTAGGACAAAAAAATTCGCACAACGCTTCAGAAACAATTTCGCACAAAGTCCAGGAGCACTATACTCGTTTATATAATATATTCGCAGCACACAAACCCTTAAAATTAATTGAGGAAAAATTCCACTGAATACGTTGGTAATAGAGAAACAAAGGTATCAGGTCCTGGAATTTCGTTTCCCGAAGTATCCTTGATAAGTTTTGAACAAATATTTGAACCGGGCAAAACTGGCCTGTTACTGCAGGTACCTGATGAGCAGTACATTCTCCACCTACTTTCTGAACTTTTCATTCAAAAGATAGAGCTAGTAAAATATGAAGTCGATCAACAAGTATATAAAAAAGATAGTAGTGAAAATAAAAGTAATCTTACTGTTGTTCTAATCAGCATATACGATGATATGTAACTAAATTAGTTGTAATGAAAACACAGAAAATGTGAGTAAAAGATTTTTATTTTTTCCCCTTCGTTATAATTTTTAAACTGAAACTGTGAAACACTATGAGATGAAATCAATTATGCAGCAAGAAATGAGAACATATTAATTACAATTCCGTGTTTATATGAAAAGATTATTTGCTGAAACTTGCAAATACTTTACTGAAAAGGAACTAAAAATTTTTAATTAATGTTTAGTAAGAAAATTTGTAATGTAAAGATCCCAAATGCCAGTCCGATGCCATCAGGAAACAGATCAAATATCGGAAGCGATCTCATAAGGATATATTTTCGATGGCAGTATGATACATGACTGCTAAGAAACAGACCAACGTTCGGCCCCCAAGATCATTTACCGCCTTCAAGTATACTGGGGCAATGTAGCAACGCAATTCCCGTCTGTGTAATAAGTGGCGACTCGAGTAAAGCATCAAGAAGCGCACGAGCTAAACAAGTGGCGACACGAGTAAAGCATCAAGAAGCGCACGAGCTAACGCCCAGAGTATTGAAGTGTACTAACTGACGGCAAAAGAGACTTCATTTATAGGTCTTTCGAACTGGAAAGTTCCCTGAGGTATGGTACTTGCGGTAACTCCACCCGGGGATTATCTGAGGTGCCGGAAAAAGCAAGATTTATTTCTAGCTAATGCCGGCAAAGACAAAAGTATCAAAGTATCAACGATAGAGATTACAGATATAGATTGGAGAACTCGGTTAGCTTCTAAATGCGAAGGTGCGTTTGCCCCTCGTTCATATTCTTAACGATTACCTCGTGTATTTTCACAATTAGGATGTAGTCTTGCCAGCTCATACAGGTCATTAAGTCTCATTATGACGTCTAAGTCTACTACTTTAGCATTTTCCCAGAAATTGGATGAGAGTGTCTCAGAGTCAATGCTTGGTGATTTGCTTTTAAAGCTTCTTCCTCAAAACAGATGAAAGTTCTTTGGAACATCAAACATGGATATCTGATAAACTTCTTAACCACCGCGAAGGCACTTCTACTGGGTTCATTACGGATTCTGCGAAAAATGCTCCTGATTTACCGGGATCAGCCTACAGCAGCTCCAGATTTGAAAAGCGATAATGATTATGAATACTATACCTTTTCCGAGTCATCTTCAGACGGAGATTCTAACTCAAATTCTGATACGAGTGACTTAACTTCTAACATTCCTACGGAGAACTCCAGTTGCTTGGAGGAGATGAATTAATCAGACACTGTGACGGAATCGACTCCCGCCCCATCTCCCGTGGAAAAGAAACGGTACCTGCCGCCCATCATATGAACGCGATCTTAAGTCACTGGTGGAGAAATTAAATCTATTTTCGACGAAAATATCATCAGAAGCTACACTGGAACCCTGATACGTGAAGATCTTCACCTCTAGTTTTGTGATACCAGAGAAAAGGCTGTACTTAAAACTGAGACTCAGTTTTGTACTCTCCATACAAAAGAACATTTTCCAGTTAAGATTCTTATTTACGGCTAATCAGCGGGTGAAGATCCAGATTCCATCAGAAATGAACTTAACAAGTTGCATTACCCGATTATTAAGTTGAAGCAGTTATCCAGGTAACCACCGGTGGAAAAAATCAACCTTTCTGTTTTCTTTGTGGAACTTAACTGTGATGAAAGCAACCGAAACTTTAATGAAAAACCACTTCTGTCTCTCACAGTTAAGTAGTACAGACCAGAAAAACATTCAAAAATCTGTTTCAGATGTAAACGCTTTAAACATACGCAAATCGGTTGCAGTAATTATTCTGGATGTCTGTACTGCTCTCAAGCTCATTTATCGTATAACTACAAACTCCCAAAGCCTCAAAGCCAACCTGCATTAAGTGTAAATCCAACGATTTGGTTCCGTCTCATCTCGGCGATACCCGCACTACAGGTTTCAAGAGAAAACCTCAAATTTCGGATTTTCATGCTCCCGAAAAATCAGCCGATGTGACCCTCTCCTGTGCAAGTGGACAAGAAACTTGACCATATTTTGGGTTTTGAAGATCATCCAAGGTTTAGGACTTTCAAATACATTGCGTAGAATTTTAGAGACGGTAAAATTGTATTCTAAAGCCATTTCACTGCTGCAAAAATTTCAGTACGCTTTGGATTTAGTAAATTTTTTCGGAAACAAATTGTAAATGCTTCTACAATTTTTATGTTAATGATTGACTGAGAGTTCGCATGATCGTTTCTCCACGTATTGTACAATGATATGCACTTTTTGGACTTTCCCCGCCATGATACAGATATCGCCACTTGGGCTGTTAAGATAATATTTCTGTTGCGTACTTTTTCAAAAGTTTTATGTTAATCGATTGCTATGTTATCATACTCGCTGCTTTCCTAATGGACTGCTCAAAGATTTCTGATGCCGGCATTGCCTATTACAGCTTTTCAGCCATGACAACTTTTACAGTGGCAAAGCGCCACATTATTCTCTAAGGAACTGATAAGAGGAGGACTAACTGTCACCTGCTGTATGCCAGTATACTGACAAAGTATCGAAGTATAAAAGCCCCAATCTAACAACGATACCAAAGAGAAAAAATGCAACTGGTGGACTACCCCTGAATCCACCAGACTTAAATACACATACACGCAATAAACAAAACAGAGTAAATGCAGATCATAAGAACTAGTCAGGTAAAATTAAATAAAATAAAAATCCTATCTTAAATCTCTATACCCTGTCTATTATTACTGATAATATATATGATGCCTATACCAAATTCAGTTGGCCCTTTCTCTCGAAATCTAAGTGTTTCTGGCGAAACACCCGGAGTGGCAGATTGGTGATCCGATTGTGAGATGAACATTCACCTCCTATCTTTTGGGACCAAATGAAGAATGACAACACACGCCCCACGACGCCTCTCCCCATAATTCAATAAAGGGATTAACTTTGCATACCCATGCAGTGAGACTGCAACGCACGAGTGCAACGATCAATCATATCAACGCAGAAGACTCATAACCCCTCCCACAACATGGATTCAATTGCGACGACCAGTCGTGTGTATCCCTACATACGACACTAAACATGCTCTAGGGGTATAGCCGTCTCGAGAGCCAGTCAAGTACCCAGATTGGAAAATAGATCAGATAACAGACGCGATCGCCAAAGTAATTTCAGTTTTAAATAGGCTGCTATAATTTGAAAGATATTTACTAAGAGAAGCAAAATAATCGATCTAAAAAGCGTATTCTGTACTTTTTTAACATACATATTTCTAAGCATTTTAGATTTTAATCGCAACGCTTCAAAAAACTGACATTTCTGCAATAAACGAAAATAAATAGTTTTCACATACCTTTAGATACACTGCATCCATTAACGCTGCTTTTATTTGTAAAACATAAAGGGTGGATTGCAACATGAGTAAATTCCATATGCATCTGGTGGTGAAAACAGTAAATACAAGAAGAGTGCATAGCAAATAACCGTTCCAAGTGCGGGATGGTCTACTTAAATGGTCTATAATCCATCTGAAAGAAACATAAAACTATCAGAGTATAATATTAGCAATGCAATAAAACTTCACATATTGCCTTAAAGCGTTTGTCATTAAAACTGTTGCACCATGAAGGAAGCGCACAGCAACACTTATATGAAAAATAAGATTGGTTTCCTTTATTTGATTGTGCCAAAGTACGTGAAAGAGCTATCTGCCTCAGGGAAAGAATACCTTCGTGGAGGACTTTCTTAGAGAAACTAGTTCCTATTCACTTTACGTGTCGGGTAAATCAAGAAAACGTCTATGCAGCCAACTTGTTTGTCTGGAATTGAACCCAGGTCGAGCTACAGACGTTCAGAGACTATACCGCTTGGCCACTGATGTGCATACGGAAGGTTGAATATGCTGTGTTATGTAAATGATCAGCACTTCACAGCATGCAAACATTACAAGCAAGTGTAATGGCACCTTGAAGCAGTATAGCAGCTTAGAAGTGTATAAAGCAAATTGAAATGCCAGTTATACATCCAGGAATCATATCTACTCTTTGTTGAGGGTGATAATTGAGGCCTCGCTTAAGAAGAAAATCGTATAAACATGCTTCAAATTTCGATTGCAGGAGGCTCACATAGCCTACCAGAAACTGAAAATTATCCACCGCACAACTGTTGCTCGCACTGATCTGAGAGACTTTGACTACTGAGGAAACATAAGACAGCGTTGACCATGCTGTCCCATGTTTCCTCAGTAGACAAGATATTCGACTACAGCCTTGGCCAGTGCGTTCTCCAGATGTCTCACCAATTGAAAAATGTGGTCAACGGGTACAGAGGAACTGGCACGACCAGTATAGCACAAGAACTCTGGTATAGAACTGAGATCATGCAGACTGCAGTACCATAACTATCGTCCGAAGTTTCTTTGATTCCAGGACACGCCATCTAACAGCTGCTATTGTTTCCAGAGGTTGTACTCGGAATGCTGATTTCTACATGCTTTGTATTTAAACATTGTTTAGAATTTTAATCATTTAATCCTTCAATTACAATGTATGTGTATCCATTTGTAATCCTTCACTGTGTAGTAGTTTTAATGGCTAACACTGCATTTTAAAGCACTAAAAATGTAGGAGTTCATGAGCCCTGATAAATATTGGAATGTACCAAAGAAGAAAAAGTTAAAATTTATTTTATGACGTTAAACAAGTTTTAAGAATTTTAGTTTTTGGAATTTAAGCATAAATAAATGCAACTTGTACAGTTTGCATTGTCTAATTAGTCTGGGTTGCTGTTTTTCATCGCGATTCATCACAGAAAAAGTAGCTCCTAAAATAAGGCCAAAATAAGCAAATTATCATGCAGATAAATGTCACTTAAAAATATCACAAGCCCTACTGATTTTTTGAATCAATGGCTACTACTTGCGCTGGTTCGCATAACCCGCTAGCATCTTAAGGGCCGTTCCCACTGGGGTTTATCTGAGTTAACAGAGACAATTGACGTAGCCGACCCATCTCCAAAATCAGTTTTTTTCTCATAAGGCAGCAAGTAGAAAAATCTGAACTGCAGGCATAGCGGAGGTAGTCGACACATGGAACTGACTCCGTTAACTCAGATAAACCTCAGTGGGAATGGCCCTTTTGGCGCACTGCATTCGCTAAAGTAAATTGAATTAGTTTATAAATAAATTGAATATTTGATTCCAGTTTGAAAGTCTAATTTATTCTGCAAGTTTCAATAAATTATTTAAATTTAAACCCCAAATTCTTAAAACATTTTAGTCTTGTTTTAAATTTGAGATGCTTTTATTTCAAGATTTATCTCCTCAAAAAATTCGATGACAAATTTAAATTATTCTAACTGAAATTTAAGTTGACAGTAGATACTAAGTGTTGCAGTCATCAATGATGTGGTAGCATTTTATCTCCTTTGTAACCATTAAAATTATTTAGGTCATTAGAAAGTGAGCACTTAGATCAAATGTAATGTTAAAAAGACATTCTAAAAAACCGTATAAAAACATGAATACGACGTTTTAAAAAAATCATGATATTTTTCAGGAATTAGATATGGTTATAAGTTTTATCAGGAACATTAGGCTTTAAAATTTCAAAAAGAGAAATATAAAACTAATCCAATACCTATTATGTTCAAATCACTTAGAAAGAAACAACATTTTCATATATTTTACGTATGTAATCTGAATTATATTTACCCTAAAATAAATGACGGTACAAACTGAAGTACACAGTCAATTGTTTCTAAACATAAACAGCAACTTAGCTTCCAGCCAAATGCTTTTAACAAAGATGTTGAAAAATTCTTGAATTTTGGCGTCCTTTTAACAGTTCCATCAGCCTTCTCATAAGCAAACCTGCAAAGAGAATTACTACATATAATAACTTTAAAGAAAAAGGGGAAATAAAATTACACAAAACTTTACTTTAATCCTATTAAAGTAAAGCACATTTTTAATTTACTGATAATGAGGCAAATGTGCTTACTTGTCACTTCTTTTCCCCATCAAATGTTTTTGCACTTTCGTTCTTATGTAAGTAATTCCTAAACTTAAAGGCAGAGGAAATAAGTTGGAAATTAACAAAGCTTTTTTTTTACAGCGCCAAATTAGCCTGAAAATGAAACATAAAACAAGTGAAAAAAATATAAAGAATGTTCCTACGTTAATATGTTTCATTTGCGTATCAACAAATTTAACATTGATAAGTATAAAATTAAAAGATTTTATGAAAGTCTCGAAAATTTATAGCTCAGTTTTGATTTACTGTTTATTCATATATATATATATATCATTGAGTACTTCATACATAGCTTCAAGCTTCTTCTCACGAATTATAATTTTAAGAGCCATAAATTTATTAATTCAGAAAATTAAGCAATGGAAACTCACCCATAAAGCCAGTGAAACGTGAGGAATAAAATCATCGTTTCTTCTTCCATTGGGTTCCTCCGCTAAAAAGCAGAACAACATTTAATAATGAGATTTTGTTACATATTTTACAATAAGTAATATATAAGTTCTGTTATAGTAATATTCGAAAGTGTATTACTAATGAAGTAATTAGTAAGTATAGATATTGCAGTGATCTGCAAGCTGCTTGAACAGCTTTTCTTTAACGATTGTTTTGATCAAAGTTTGGATTTTTTTAAAAAATTAAAAGCGTGTTATAAACCATCGAATAATAATACAAACAAATGCACAGCGTGAAAAAGTTAAATTTTCAAAGTTGTAACTGAAAACTGGTTTAGCGTCTAAATGGACACTCTAAAAATTACTATCGGAAAGACACTTAAAAAAAAAAAAAAAAAAAAAAAAAAAAATTTT
>KK119706.1:1107516-1124645 GCA_000611955.2 Stegodyphus mimosarum
ATTAACTTAGATGAAAATGGAAGTGTAATTAAGATAGCCATGCTGACATCCAAAGTATTAGATTCTCGTGAAACAGTAATAGCCGAACTCAAAAAAGATCCGGAGTTCAAAAATATATACAATTATTTGGCCGACCCTGAGAATTTCAGTCATCCGGATATTGTGCCGATAAGAAATAGAGCAGCAAATTATGAAATAATTGACGGACTGTTATTCTATACGAAAACAACTAATGAAAACCATGAATATAGACCGGTTATCCCAGCTAGCATTAGATTGAATGTATTAGAGGAGTTGCACGATTGTGCCATTTCGGCCCATTTAGGTATAAGAAAAACTGTCCAAAGAGTTCGCGAGGCAGTTTTCTTTCCAGAACTGCAAATTTTACTAGGGCGTATGTCTAGTAGTGCCCAACATGTCAATTAAATAATTATGTTAATTTCCGCCCGGCCGGGTTCCTAAATAGTATTAAATCAGAATTCCCAAATGAATTTGAATGCTTTTGAATAACAGCGAACATTACGCATCAAAGCCCTTATATCTTTTATCATCGCTATCACATGAAGAACAACTTTGACAATCCAAAATTCGCATAAGCACATCACGTCTTACTGTGCCCCCACTAATGCTAATTTCCACATTTTTCTGCCTTCCATTTTTGTGGTTCCTATCGCTGCTACTGTTATCCGTTCTTAACAATTTTCCGCCAGTGTATGAGATGTCATTTTACGATATTAAGTTACACCATGCCATTCTTAACACAGCCAAACTGATGTGACAAATTTTAACTATTTCACTGCCCCTAACCCGAGATGAAAAAGGAACAAAATGAGCTATTGGAATTTCCAGATGTATGTTGGCTGCTCCAAAAACGACCCCGCAAGACAAGGAAACCATGTCAAAAGTATTAAAAAGCAGTATGTGCTGACCATTCATGCGCTACAGTCGTTGCAAAACCTTTCTCAGCTTCTAAAGTAAAAAAAAAATAATACATTTTACATTTTTGCTTGCATATTGTATCATATCCAGTTATGTTCATAAAAAGGCATATAGGTAACCTGATACACTGTTATTAATCAACGGCATAAAAATACGTAATGCAAAGGAATTAGAATATATATTTCCGAAAACATTTAAAAGTCACTATAATCGATTAAAGAATCTTTAAATAATGGAGATTTTTAGCGATTTGGCATATTTTAATTAAAACCTAAAAGGACTGTGATAAAATCCCCAAAAGGTATCCATTCGTTGACATAAATGTCAAGCGCATATGGTTCTCTGTAGACCCTAAAGTCAATTTCGGGACACTGGTGTTAGGTTAGGTTGCCAAAGCAAATCGAAGATTATCAGCCTGTGGAAAGGGATGCCTTCGTGGAGGACTAGAAAGAAACTGGCTCTTATTCATGTTACACATGTGTAAAGTTCCGACTTCAGTCACTCCGTTGCCGGGATTTGAACCCGAATCGAACTACGAGTGTTCAGCTACTTTACCGCTCGGTCGCAGTTGCAGTAAGAAATTAAGTTACATTACTTACATGCAAACAGATTTATTTTTCTGTATGGGTCGCAGCAAATTTTAATAAATAAAATAAAAAGGCCAGACTGGCATTGATTATTCTCAAAGTTCATCTCAATGGGACTAATAACAACGAATAATGCCATCAAAGGTTATTTTTAATTAACTGAACCCGTTTTTTCACAATAAAAACTAAAAAGTTAAAGATATTCCCTACGTTTGTGGTGCAGTTTAATCAGCACATCTAGCCAGCAACTGTTTAGAGTACTTGAATACAGCAAAGCAAACCAGAGCTAACTGCTTAGGAATGGAACGGATGCCTTCATGGAAAACTGACTCAGATTCACATTATACTTGGGAAAAGCACGGAAAGGTTCGAAACAAGATCGAACTAACAGTGTTCCACGTACCGTCGTTGGGCTCAGGTCATCGAAGACACTGCGATACAAGAAATGAATCCCATATTGCCATAATTACATTGCCAGAGTGATCAAGAAAATTGACCGCTAAGTTGACAACGTTTTTATTATCAAGAATGCCCCACCAAGAGTGGTTAAGATAGCTAAATACTGGTAGTAGCTCGACCTGCTTTCGATTCAAAAACCAGGCAAAAGGATTTTATGCATGGTTCGTTTCCTCCATATCTAGTGTGAATACGAGCCAGTTTCCTTCAACGTTCTCCACGAAATTATTCCTCTTCTTATGCAGATAGCCCTTGTGGCTTTGCCATAATCTAAGCTAATATAATAGCAATAGCAAACTACAATACATTCGGTAAATTACTAGCATATGTGTTGCTTTTCAGTAAGCTATTTACTTATTATTAACTAATGAGCAATGAGATAGTTTCAATTGTCTTCCTTGCTTGTTATATATCGTGTCCTGGTAATGATGTATTGCATTGAATCAGTAAGCTTTCACACAGTTTCAGGATTTTAAGAATGTAACATTAACAATGAAACGTAAATTATTTAAAAACCAATTTTTAAAAATTTTTTCAGAACGGAAAAGTGTTAATTTTGAGGAATTTAAGATAATTATTTTATAGTACGCAACGAAGACCTTTGCTTACCTAAGTTTAACTGAAACATTTCCCAATATATTGCGGAAAATAATTAATACCAATCAAAATGTGCGCAAATTTCCCCTTCTTTAAAAATAGTAATTGCTCATAACTTTCGTTGGAGTGCGTCATTTCTAGATTAATCCATATCATATGAATTTTACATAACGCTCTGACAAGAACAACTTACAACAGCCTTCATCCAATAATAATTTTAGAGTTTCATTATCCAATCAAATGGTACTGAAACCGAAATTAACTCCCTCTGAATTTCGATTTCGTCCTGAACAGCTGGCACTTTGCTCCTGTTTCTCTGCCTAAATAGACTGCTGCTTCTCGATTTACCGCAAAATTCTTAAAAACGTAAATGTTAGCTTCTGAAATAAGTACAATTATTATGCTACGGTCTTTGTGGCCGCAAAATTTTTAACTAAAATTAAAAGGAATATTAGTTAAATATGCCTCGACTGCAAGTTTGCTCTTTATTATGGATCCTCATCTATTATAATCATAATCGACATTCTAAAATCATCACATATTCAAGTCGACAGGATATATGTAAGCTAAAATATAAGAAAGCAAACTACTAAATTTAATTCTGCGATAGCCCCTTTATACCTCATTTTAATTTGGGTACACTTACACCTGTCCTAAAAATAATAACTATTTACAATCTATCAATCTGAAATGCGATGTTTTCGGGCGAAATCATAAATTATAGTGAGTTAGTTTCGATTTCAATACTATTTGATTGGATATTGTGAAAAAAAGCCCTAAAATTATTATATTGGCTGTAAGTTCTTATTATATTGTTTATATTTATATATATGTATAATTATACTGCTTTCGTCAGAGCATTATGTAAAATTAACATAAGAATTAATCTAGAAAATGACAAAGGCACAGAAAGTTATTATTAGCATTTACTATTTTTAGAATAGAGAGGGGAAATACTCAAATTTAAAGGGAAAATTAACGGGCTGTTGCAAACATAAAGTTAGTACTTTGCTTTCATATTTTGTATCTAAAAATAAATAAAACGGAAATTAAAAAAGTATTGGCGAAATTCCAACTTCTGAGCAAATTTCGTCACTCTGAAATCATACGTTTGGACTGATAAGACAGGCTGTTGTTAGTATAAAGTCAGCAGTGTTACTTCAAAACATTTATATCCTACACGCCCAACGCAGCAACGTAAACAGACAAAACAGGGTATTTGACAAAGTTCGCTACAGGTTTGTTTCCCTAACTACTGATCTTAGACATACACTTCCAGTTACAAAGTTTCTCAAAATAAGAAATTTTAAAACAATATTTTCAATACTGTGGTAAGAAGGCTTCGCGGGTATAAAATCTAACTCCTTATACTGTATTTGTAGAGCAAAAATTTAGTTCAAATATTCACTATAATTTATTAAGTTAAATATAAAATGTTCGTTAAGTACAAAACTCTTCATTCATTACGTTATTTTACGGGAAAAATTCGCGGACGTAATTGAGAATGAGATCACTGGTTTAATATTTCCAATCTACAACATACCAGAACAATCGTAAGAATTTAGAAGCAGTGTAAGGAACAATTACAGAGAAAAAGTTGCCGGTCTATATAAATACAAAGGCTGCATTGTATTAGGTTAAGTTACTCAAATATGGCAAAGCACATGAGTGCATCTACCTAAAAGGAAAAGTAAAACTTTCTAAGGTGAACTGGCTTGTATTCACATTATATACACTCACGTTTGTGAAAATTGCAACACCAAGAAGGAATCGTCATAATTGAATGCAATTTAATACACAGTTGAGTGATAGTGGTACAAATAAATGATTAAATGTTCAAAGCAAACCAACAAGAACAAGAGATCAGAATCAGTATTTTGTGTGGCCACCACGCGCCGCAATAAGTGCTGCTACACGACGTGGCATGGAGTCAAACAAAGTTTGAATGTCTGACTGAGGAAGAGCATTCCATATCGTTTGTACGCGTACCCAAAGTTCGTCTGCAGACGCAACAGGACGAGGATCACGAGCAAGACGCCGACCAATGACATCCCACACATGTTCAATTGGCGACATATCCGGGGAACACGCAGGCCAAGGAAGAAGCTGTACCTGCTGCGCTGCAAAGAAGGATTTAACAATCCGAGCAGTATGAGGGCGGGCATTGTCCTGTTGAAATACAGCGCCTGGCAAGCTTTGAAGGAAGGGAACAGCTTCGGGCTGTAGAACTTCACGGATATACCGGTTGCTGTTCAGATTGCCCACAATTCGTAGCAATTGAGATCGTCTATGATATGCTATGGCGCCCCAGACCATAACTCCGGGTGTTCGTCCACTGTGGCGTTCGATAATGCACTCCGGAAGGTGGCGTTCACCGGCATAGCGTCTGACACGAATGCGGCCATCATGGTACCACAAATTAAAGCGGGATTCGTCAGAAAACACGACATGCTGCCAATCAGCACGCCAGTCTCTATGCTGATTGGCCCATTGTAGCCGCAGGCGGCGATGGTCGTGCGTTAGGGGGATCCTGTATAAAGGAGTCCGTGCGCGCAGTCCACACTGCAGCAGACGTCTACGAATTGATGAAGCACACAATGAAACACCTGTAGCTATTGACCACAGTGCTGCCAATTGTCTAGAGGAAGCTGTACGGTCCGTCCGCGCCATGCGGACCAGGTGTCTATCATCGCGAGCTGACGTCACATTTCGGGGTCCACTCCCGGATTTCCGAGTTGTCCGACACTCGTCCGTCCACTGCTTCCAAACGCGCATCACTGTGCTGCTGTTACGCTGCACACGAGAGGCTACTGCACGATACGACAATCCAGCTTCACGAAGGCCGATGATTCTCCCTCGTTCAAACTCTGTAAGTTGTTCAAATCTCGCTCTCTTTCGTCGACGAGGCATAAGTACAGATTGAGTTAACGTTTACCACTAGCAGATAACCACCGATAACCATACACGCCTCGCTACAGCCGTCTATTTATTCGGATCCATCAGCCGTTCAGAGGGCGCTGCTCAGCATACGCATGCGCTACGGATTTGCAATTCTAATCATTTGCATATCATGCGCTACTTTGCATTTCCTGAAAATTTCAGCTCACTCGCGTAAGTCCTTCATGGTGTTGCAATTTTCACAAACGTGAGTGTACATGTTGAAACAGCCTCCACTGGGTTAATAGCACTATTATTAGATTTGCAAATAGACAGAAGAGGCCATTAATTACTAATAACTTCGCCAATTTTGCACGTAAATGTAAGGAACCCATTTTTTACTTAATTTATTATTACATTTACTATATCACTAAATGGAATTTTTGCTATACGATGACTATTTAAAACGTTGTATGTTATAGAATCCTCCTACCCACATTTTTAAAAGTACTTTCGCAAATTGCCCCCCCCCCTTATTTTCAAAAACTTCGGATATTCATGTCTAGAATCTATACAATAATCTTTGGCATCTACAATGTAGAGAATAAGCTTAGTCGTTAGAAATTCACATCTAAAATCTACAGAAAGCGGCCACATTCTTTAGGAATGTGTAGCCTCCTTTTTCAAACAACGTGTGTAACTAAGAAAAGTTATTAAATGTAAACACATGAAACTTACTAAACACAAGCATGCAAAATGGCTAGCAAATTATATTCCATCACATTAAATAATATTCAATTGCGAATAATTTTAGCTGTTTCAGTTACAACTTCAGAGCTAACTATATTAAAGTGCTATGGTCGACCTTAAATTCGAATAAATATTACAATAAGCACAAAAAGAAAAAAAAACTGGAACATATTTAACAAATTACCTGATAATACGCTTCGACAGCTAAGCTAGCATGAAAAGGTGAGACTGCAATAGACTGAAGCATCCAATACACTGATAATGAGTTTGAATACGTTTGTCCGAAGTTGATGTGCTTTATAATTAGGCCTAGAGCTGCTATCTGAAAACACATTTGAGAGAAAAGCTATTGTTATAAATATGTACTAAGTATATGTTTATTTTCTTTATACAAATATACAATAATTACAGAAAATAAAATACTTACATAGCGAGTCAAAAACAATTGACGGTTTTTGAAAAGAAATGAGAACGTCAAAGAAAAGTCAAAGTACGCGTTTTCTTGTATATTACATAAGGTCTGGATTTGCTGTGGTATCATATTTTAAAACTACTCTGCTGCTCACATTACTACCATCTAAAAATGGCAAGAATGCTATTGCACACTGAAGCATCGTCTGAAAAATTAGCTACATATACTAGCAAATTCAGGCTTTTAACACAATAATGGGGAGGGTAACGTTACTCGTGTCCGTGACATTCCTAAAGTCACACTTGCCCCCTGGGTGGTGCTAAATGAATAACAGAGGCTATGGCTACTCGCTTTCGAAAGTTGCTTCAGCGACGTACCATTTAGTTTAATGGTCCTTCAATGGAATGCATTTGGTCTTTCGAGAACTAAGTTCTCCGAATTAAAGAAAACCGTTGTGAAGAAGGACGTGGATGTCCTGGTTGTTCAAGACGCTAACATCACGGAACAAAATATAAAATGATATTAAACTCTATAAAGTGTACGAAATTTATGACAAAAGACAAATAACCGGTTCTGTACTTGTTGCGGTTAAGCAGAATTTGACATCTTTTAAAATTGTAAAACAGATGAATTACTATGCTTGTAGCATTCATTATTTTAACTAACCAAGTTATTTTTAGTTTGAACTTTCCTATCGATATCTCGAAGTTTCAGTTGCTGCCCGAATTTAGCGCGAGCGAGATATTTATGCAAATCGCAGATATCTGATAGCAATTTAAAAGGCAGGAGTTAACGAGAAAAAGACACAGAGTCTTGGATTTATCGCCGTAAGGCTGTGCGCGGAAATAATTCCCCTGTCTAGTGAAAGTTCGCCTTCATAGGCAATTGCATTTACTAGTTCTTACTCGTGAAATTCGCATTATTGCATTTCACTGAGAGTTAGGCTTCCCTCGCCGTCCTACTTAAAGTTAGACTTAGGAAATTGAATTATTAACCCGCTTTATTTTATATTATTTTAGTTCAGCCCAAGTAGTGGCTTACTCTCAAGTCGGTTAGGTTAGGTTAGGTTATTCAGTTATGGCAAAGCACACGAGGGCTATCTGCCTAAGGGGAGGGATGCCTTCGTGGAGGACTTTCTAAGGGAAACTGGCTCGTATACACGTTACACATGGGGAAAACCACGAAAACGCCCATGCAGCCAGCCCGTTCGCGGGATTCGAACCTCAGACCGAACTACCAGTGTTCAGCGTCTTTACCGCTCGGCCGCTGGTGGGCCCTACTCTCAAGTCGGAGAGTTGTAATTATTTGAATTAAAGGGTCCTTTAAACCCTCCTTCTGACTTGTAGTTCTTCAACACTAAAAGACATAGCCTAGATTTGGTCACTGTCCTCTACATAGGGTTTCACAGCGTATGTTTAGCAAGAAGATGAAAAGATTACAGTTGAAACTTATATGCTTATGCAAAGCTAGTGGGTATTTCCCTTTAAAGAGATAAAAGTACAATTTGAAATAAATGGAATCTATAGTCCTCCAAATAAAAAAATTTAAATTTGGACACACTGGTGGAGACATTCTATCTTCTTGGATGACTAACGCCGCTTCAACTAACTGGGATTATGCATATTATAATCGTGTCGCAGAAATGGTGAAGGATTATGCGGATTCAAATTCACTGTTCATCTTATATAATGAAAATGATCCTAAGAACTTTTATATACTATAGTGGAAATTTGACAAACGGAGACCTGACTGTGATTACTTCAAATATTGTTGACAACTGGAAGGCATTTGTGCTAGGTGACCCAGGTAATGGAAATCCTACTAAAAAGTTCGAAGAGGAATATTCCAGGAGGACAGTTTTTCAAATTTAAACCTTTTTGGAATGTTGAGCTTTCTATACAAAGAAAAACGAGAGATAAGGCCAGAACGGAAGCAGATAGGACGGAGTGGAAGACCCCAGAGGAACAAAGGCAGACTGCTTGTAGATGGAGAAAGAAGCGTGCATTGATGAAACGAAATTTAATGAGGCCAAAAGACAGTCTTGAAATGACTATCTAAACAGAATGGATAAGAGAACAAATGGAGAAAGAGCTTATAAACTCTTGAATACATTAAGCAATAGGAAAAAAGTTAAGTTAAACCACCCTATAAGGATTGGAGACAATGCGCTAACAGATTCTAGAGGCATACCAGAGAAATTCAATAAACTCTTCTTGAATAAATCTATCCACAGACCACAGAGGTGGCGCAATAAAAATGTCAAAAGAGCGACTAATGCCCTAACTGCAGATCAAAAGAGAATCTTTAACAATAACTTCTCAATAGAGGCAATAAAAGGGGCTATAAAATTCTTAAAGATGAAGAGACAACGGAGTTCAGACAATACATTTCCAGAATTTTTATAACATCTGAGACCTACGGCCCAAAATACCCCTTCGACAATCTACAGTACATATTTTGGAACGGTAACATTAATATTCCAACTGATTGGGTCAAGTCTATGGTTATACCTATCCATAAAAAAGATAACCAATAGAGCACTTTGACACATATAAACCTATATATATGACTTCAGAATTGGCAAAAACGTTTGAACGAATGTTGACTACTAGACTAAAATCTTTTCTGGAAATTACTGAAATTATAAAGAAGGAGCAGGATGGTTTTAGGAATGGTATCTCCACCTTTATCATGAAATTTGTTCATGCCATAAAATCAGACTTTAATTCTAAGAAAAGCTCCTCAGCAGTATTTGTGGATTTCCAGGAGGCCTATGATACCGTTTGTAGGAAAAAACTCTTAAGCAAATTAGGAAAAGAAGGCAAACTGGATTGAAAGATTTGTAACTCAGAGATGGGCTAAGACTAGTTAGAACAATAATAGAGTCCAAATAGAGGCAGTCTAATATCAGCCTTCCACAGGATTCAGTGAGTAGCCCATACTCTTCAGCATTTACGTCGATGATCTCATCAAGAAATTGAAAGCGGTTGGGAATATCCAAGTGAGTATGTTTACTGATGACCTAGTGATATGGACGGAAACTAGTAACTATTGAAACTATCAAAGAGAGAAATAGCAACTTGAGAGTAATATGAAGAAAGCTTTGAAGACCCTTCAGTCTTGGCCATGAATAATCACAAGATCATCAAGAAATCAAAAACTGTGTATCAGTTTTTTTTACTTTGAGACATGAAGTACCTGATTTGTATTTAGATAACAAAACTAAATGGAAGGAGCAGAACAAAATAGATCGTGGTTATAATGGGCAGTTAAGTTTTTCGGAGCAGATCAGACACATTGTGATTAGAGTTGAAAAAAGATTGCCTGTCTTAAACAGACTGGCTGATGCAAAATGGAGCTGCACCCAGGTCACTAATCTCACACCTACATAAAACCAGTTTCTAAGCATGGCAGTGAAATTTTGATTTTAGGCTACATAGACCAAGTTGGAAGTCATTCTGTGCTGGAGAGAGCCCAGAATAAAACCAGATTTATCACAGGGGCAGTAGTGTCAACTCCGGTAGCAGCTTTACAGCCCTATACTTCAAACACTCCGATTGCCGTTGGGATAAAAAGACAGGCAGTTTATTCAGTTGCTAGACTGAAAGTATCTCGTCAGGCAAGTTGCATGCAGAATAGACAAGTGGGCATCCTTAGAACTCCGATTTCTCCAGTCGAGATTTGTGACGGCATTTAAGATGATTTAAACCTAAATATACGTGTTGAAAATACTTCTGTACTTGTTGACCCACTGGAGATTTTGGAGATACCCTGTAACTTAAAACTGAATGAAAACAGAAAAAAGATGCATGAGATATTATTCTAAAAACAAATGCCTTGTCACTATTGGATTAATAACTATCTTGAATTGAAATGAATACGTGTATATGGAAATGGCTCTAGATGAAAAATGCTAATGGTGCAGGTGTGTATTGTAAACTGTTTTCACAGTAAGCCCTAGTGGGTCAACCTTTTTCAAACTTTGAGCGGAAAGTCTTATGGTCATTTTGGCTGTGTCTAATTCGAAATCTAGAATTGAGTTTTTTACAAAGACCGTCATTCTTGTTGATTCTAAGTCGTCCATACAAGCAATAGCTCTTCAACACCACTCTGAACCTCCTCTCGTGTCAAAAATAAAAGAGATATTAGGGAGCTAAATAGGAGAGCTAAAACTGTAAACTTTCACTGGATCCATTTCCTGTATGGTAGTGAAAAAGCAGATTGCTTGGCAAAAATGGGTTAAGCTATTTACTGAACAGAGTTCAATTCCTTTGGATTCCTTAAGAAGAAGCATTTGAGAGAATCTTATGCTGGCTTACAACACAGAACTATCAATTAAATCAAAGGGTAAACTCTGGGAGAATATCAGGAATCATTGTAATGAGTTCAGTCGCAGGCCATGCAGAGAGGTTGTGGCTAATTTCACACCGAGTACAGGAAACAACTGCTTAGGCGAACATCTCAGCAGAATAGGCATACTGACTAATAGCCAATGCCATATTTGCAAAACAGATACTATGATTAAAGCAGCACTTGCTCGTATGTCCTGATATTAACCCTAAGTTACAACATACCGGTGATGTTCTGCTGTACTCCTCTAGTCACTGAAGATTTTCAAGATTTTAATTGCGAAATATTTACGTCTTAATTTGTTGGTAATGTAAGGACCTGAATTTCAGTGTTATAATTTTTTTAATATTTTGGTGATATCAGTTTGGAAATTAATAATTTTTTTTACGAGTGGCTTGATGTAAATGAATTGATTTCCGAATGAAGCCATAATAAACAACAACAAAATAACGGTACGAGGACAGGTTTAGATCACTTCATCGTTTGGCGTGTTTGAAATAGTGTTTACAATAACGGTTTCATGTGTTTGAGGTAGTCCCTGGGACTACCACAACATGACTCATCAGTTGATGCCCCCATGACACGGTATCAGCTCCTTTGAAAAGTTTCCTAAGAAAGACCAGATATATTAGTTGCATTAGCGGTTGCTCCACCTTGTTAAACTATCACTTATGGTGACGAGTTCTGGCATGTTGAAGAAATGCTTTTAGATGTGCCGCTGAGCATTCAGAGAAACCTACCTCATTTTCGAACCTACAGGTGCTTTTCGTCTACCTCATCTCCAAAGAAAAATTACAAAATGGTATCTAATTATACGTCGCAGAGGTTTCATACCATACAGTCACTTTAACATCCTGGAAATGGCACTGATGATTTCGTGGGATTTTCTCAAAGCCGGTAATTCTGCTTATTGAAATTTTACCGCGGCAATAAAATGTTTTACGAACAAAGGCTACATCTCAGCTAAACTGTATTAGACCATGGTGACCACCACTGCAGCAGTGGCTTACAATAGGGTATTTTATATGTTCAACATTTGAAAACAGTTGTTTTCGACTCAGCCACATATTTAACAATCCACGAAATTAGTAATTCTTATTTCAAATGTAGCATATCTTTATAAATTTTCTGGTAATACACTGAAGTGCCGCTGAGTTAGGGACAGACATGGCTATGCAAATTGTGTAGTACTGCACCACATTTATGCTCACGCGAGGGCGCTGTGGTTGAACTGCATATATAACTACTATGGTTGTTGCTAATCAGTCGTTTCAGTTGACAGTGTGGGTAAAACTTCTGATTTAGACGCCTTCGATCGCGTACAAATACTAGGCGCTCGAAGCATGGGCCATTCAATTTCCCAAATCATCAGAGGGATAGGATTTTCAAGTTCGACACTGTCAAGAGTATACAGAGAATACATGGATGGTAGGGAAAACACTGGCGATCGGGCAAACTGGAGATGACAATTAGCCTTGAACGAGCATAGTATGAGACGCTCAGTCATACTGTGCATAGCCAGCGAAGCAGACCAATAGCTCAAATTATCACCCAGCTAAATCAGGGCACCAGTCGTACACATAGTAAACAGACTGTGCAACGTTTGCCTCACCGAATGGACTTGGGGAGCCATAGACCCACAAGAGTATCATTGGTCAGTCACGCCATCGGGCTGCATGTCTTGCCTGTGAACGAGAACACAGAGAATGGAGGCTAGAAGACTACTGGAAACGAGTGGCATAAAGTGATCAGTCTCAATTCTAACTACTTAACGCCTACGGCAGGCTGTGAATATGGTGTTAGGCTCATGAAGTGATGCAACCTGCATGTAATTTTGGAAGTGTGTAAGACAATGGCGGCTTATAATGGTTTGGAGTGTTTTCTCTTAGCAGTGTTTGGGATTTTTGTACTCGTACCAAAATCCCTCAATGCAGTTCGGTATGTAGTGTTGCTGGGCGATCCATATTTATCCATTTATGTTACCCATTTATGTTGTTATTCACATGGAAATCAAGTATTCCAGCAAGACAACTGATCTCACAGGTCCCAGTTGGGTACTACCTGATTGGATGAGCATTCCTCTGACTTCTCTGCCATGAATTATCCGCCTAGACACTTTGAGTTAAATCCTATTAAGCACCTTTGCGATGATGTTTCTCCAAAGAAAGATGATGTGAAAGCACATCACAGAATACTAGCGACCCTTCCTGAATTACAGACAACTCTAGCCGATGTTTGGCAAGCCATTCCCATGGAACGATTTCGCAAACTTGTTGAATCTATGATTTATCGCGTGGCAGCCATTATCAAGGCCAGAGGAGGGCCAACTCGTTATTGACTTGCTATCCCTAAGTCAGTGGCACTTCAGTGTACATGTACACTGCGCAAAAAAAATGGAACAGTTCTACATCTCCCGTTCTACTGAGCCGATTGACGAAATTCAAATTGCGTTTTCCATGTCTCGAAAGCGCGACTTAGGATATATATTAGATTTATATATAGCATTGTTCTAATATACATATTTTGACACAAAAAAATCGAACTTTTTCTGACATGACATGCCAATTTTTTTCCATGTTTCGATTCTACGACTCAAATTATGCCAAAATGCCAAGTTTTGTAAAAATCGCACGAGTAGGTTTTAAAAAATTACCTCTCAAAATTTTAGTTCCTCAATGTTAATTCAATTTGGTATGTATTTTTTAATATCTCTTTTTTTTATTACATTTAATTGATTCCTTCTTTCACAGTTCGAAATTTAGGTTCACTCCAAACAAAATTCACCCATCTTTTATGATTTATTTTTAAAATTTGTATTTTTAAATAATTTTTACAAATTTTTTGAAAAAACATTTTGAATTATAACCTATAAAATTTTTACAATCAACTTAAAGTAGACGTATTTTTAAGTATACCTACAGAACATTTAGAGATTTTTATTCAAAATTTTCGATGATATAAGAGAATTTATATATCAGCGCGTTTTGAAATATGGCATATTTGTTGAAAGCGATAACATCTAATGTGGTTTACACACTTTGCTGAAATTATTTGAAAGAAGAACGATGTGACTTCTTTTCCGCTCCATTACAATGGAAGGGATAGGAAAATAGGTTGCTACGTTATTCAGAAGCTCGCCAAATGAATTATTCATGGTGCAAAATAAAACAAATTTGCCAAATTAAATTTTTAAATTTCGCACCAAATTTTACAAAATTTAATATTTAGGCATAATTTGAGTCGTAGAATCGAAATATGTAAAACAATTGGCATGTCATTTCAGGAAAAGACCCATTTTGTGTCAAAATACCTATGTTAGAATAATGCTATGTATAAATCTAATATATATCATAAGTCGGGCTTTCGAGACATGAAAAACGCAATTTGAATTTCGTCAGTCGGCCCAGTAGAACGGGAGATATAGAACTTTTTTTTTGCGCAGTGTACCTTGGAATTCTATGAGAAAATTATGCTTCTTTGAAAAAGCAAGCTTTTACACGGCAACTTCAATAAACAATCTTCATCGCTTAGTGCGAGTGCATAAAATCTAACCGAAATAGTTTTTCGCTGCTATTTCATGGGCAGCAGCTATTTTTTTTTCTTTCCAAAGTGAGAAAGGCTTTTTTTTTGGCTTTCGTTGTGAGTATTGAAGGTGTCATCGAAAGTTTTCAAATTCCAATTTTTTTCCTGCAAAATGATCCTGTAGCTTGCGATGCGATAGTGTGTGAAATAGAACTGTCAGCGATCAACTGTATACCAAGAAAATAGCTTCATTCAGACAACGTGTTCCAAAGGACATGTTCGACCGGCATTGTAGATCTGCCGCCATCTGCTGTTACGTGGAATTCTTCAGGTGCAATGGATTTAAAGAACGAGTGCTTCGCTGTAATTTTCCCATGTCTACATTGTGCCGATATAATTCATAATGAAGATGAAATAGGATTTATTGGTGTTGCACGTGCTTCGATCGGTAACGGTGCTTAGCTAGAACCATAAAGAACGGTCAAATTAATGGCAACTTTTGTGTAATTGTGGTGATCCTATATGCAATCCAGACTTAAGTGAAATGACTTAATAGCTACTAATAAATAATGTAAATGTATTTATTCTGTGATAAGTGAAAATCAACTGGAACTACACAAGTAAGAAGTGAAATTGTTTTGATATTATCGAGTGATAAATCATATGAAGGATAATTTCAGTACTTTTAATAACTAGGTTATAGCATTCACAACGCAAAAGAAGTAGATTAGAGTTGAAATTCACTTGCTTTTCAGGTACATTCAGTAATCTTAACTTAGTAATTAATCTTGGAAATTTTATTTTATATACCAAACACAACTTTCCCCAAAACATGTGGCCCATCAGAAGAACACTTCTGTTACTCACCTGAAAGTAAAATGTTCAAATATAATGATTCCTCAGGTAAAGGAATGTAATATGCCTTGTAGATTGTTAGTATTAGAAATAGCACCTCGAGACAAAGTTCTCCCTCCAAAAATTTATAGCTCTGCATAATTCAATGTGCGATTATGTTCCAGTAATTTATTTAGAAAATCAGCACGTAAGACTTAAGGGTACTTACGTATTTTTCCGTTAATCATCAGCGGCAAACAAAAACTGTCATCAAACAGTGCGATTTAGTGCCAATAATAGATAAGTGTGAAGTCACAACACTCACAAGATCTTCGCTTCGATTTCATGCAACCTCATTCCTCAACAAAGTAGGTTAAATGTTATTTTTGGGCTTTCCAACTGTATTAAAAAAATTAATTTGAGACCTACCTTTTACAAAAGAGCAAGCAGGAGATAATTTTCAAAGTTGTGAGATTGGTGATACTGGCGTGCATATTGAAATCATTGAAAGATTCGGATTCCAACAAAACTGGCAAGGACATGAAGAAAACCGCGCAACCGTACGACGTCTTTGTTTGCGTATTTATGTTAGTTTACACGGCGTTGAGGTTACAAAGAATGTACTTTGTTGCTATTTTAAATAGCATTAGAGATTTTCGGATGTCTGAATTACTGACGTAACTTTAAATGAATTTGTTTTCAGATATTCTCAAGGTTTTTTTATATGTTACATCCTTAAACTGTATCTGTTGATTATCTAATGAAATTAAATTAACAGCAATCTTCCTCGAAACTTCTGGCGGAGTGACTGGGCTAAGTTTGAAGGGATATCTGGCAAACTTTCATGGTCCACAGGAAAATACGCTAATACCAAATTAAGTTAGCTTGCAACACATCCTTATATATTTGAGAAGTTGTGGAAAGACTGATAAAATTTAAAAACTCACTCTCCTTCGAGATAACATTAAAACTTGATTCAAGCACGTATACTACGTTTAAACATTAGAACTATTTCTGTATATGATTCTATTTCTTTGAAAGCATGGATCAAATGAAATACCTCTTCAGTCATTTTTTTTTTTAAATAAAAGGAAACGAAACATTCAGAATATAACTTTAAGAATATGTTTTTTAGTATAAAATTTACTTACGTTTGTCAAAGTTTTGAAAAAGTGACCAAGAAATCTAACGTCATAAAAGGAAATTTCCATTCTACCTTCTAACAGAGGTGGTACAAGGCTGCACAGTGACAGAAAAATTAAAATAAGAGATACACCCTGTAAAGAGAAGAACATTAAAACAGCACATACACATTTCTAAATTGATAAGAATGTCATTTAAAAAAGGATAAGACATTCACATGGCAATTTCGTTTTCCAAAAATTATGCATAAGAAATTTAGCGGAATGTGCTCCATATTCTATCTTACACCGACAACATAAGTTTTTGTGTATAACTGAATTGCGGTCGCATGTTTTCTATATAAGTCTGTCTCTTCTACGAATTGCAGATCCTGCAATTCTAAGTGTAACGACATTTTAATTTCAAAAACGTCCCTACTGGAACGCAAGATATGGTCAAAAATGTTCCAGTAGAATTTCTAGAAGATTCGGAAAAATGCCTTTTTGAAGCTCTAAGAGCTATTTTCCTCGAAGCTTCAGGAGGCCTGTGCAATATCTTATACGAGAGCAATTCGGAAACTAACTCCGTTGTGGACTGGCGCTAGTAGTAGCGAACGGAGCGCAACATTGCTAAATCAAGCAGTCTATGATTCAGTACGCTTCCTGCTATCAGAGTGAAAGAGT
>KK119706.1:1130027-1161959 GCA_000611955.2 Stegodyphus mimosarum
TCGTGTTTTCTATAAAGAAGCCTTCAGAAATGATCCTCTCTCTTTGTGGAAATACTCTTCATTCTAGATAAAAATATAGCTTCGTGAGACCAATAGCCCGAGATCTGTATTACAAACATTAGAACGAAAGATTTTTTCTTTTCCACTAGAAATTTGAAAAACAGATTTTTCTTCATCAACCCTATTAAAAATATTGTATCCCTTTAAGCGTTTTATAATGAAGGGATAAGGCCTAACATAACATTCCTCATCTTACGCATTATACAATAGTGTATTATACTTTTTGTTTGTTAACTAGAAGCTGGTTTTTCATTATTGATTCTTTAAGAGCTCGCGAACTTTTAAAATTGTAATGCAAGGAAGATTTACATACAAAGCGCAAACTATACTGGTTAAAGTCTCTGAACACTGCTAGTTCAGTACGGGGTTCGAATCTTGGTGAACGAGCTAGCTGCATGAGCGTTTTCATTATTTTCCCCATGCATAATGTGTATATGAGTCAGTTTTCCTTAAAAGTCCTCAACGTGGCATCCCTCCCTTTGGTGAATACCATTGCGTGCTATACCGAAATAAAAAAGTGCATACTGTACTGGTGCTCAAAGTTAAGATAATTTTCCCATTCCCGCGATTATCTCCAGAAAAGGCGGCCAAATTTTAATGAAATCTGGTACAGAAATAGTTGATTTAACAAAAACAACAACCGTAATATATACGTATAATTTTACGTAAGGCTCATTTGTGCAATGAATGTTTAAAAAGGGGGAGCAGGATCTAACAAAAAAAAGGAGGCTATTAAGGGCTAAAGTCCCCTCTAATAGCTCTCGCAACTTAACTTCGTACCAGAAATGATAACTTATGAATCCCTGTAGTAATCGGACCCCCTCCTGTAGCAACGCTAGTTTCCGGCTGATAAAAGTTCTTGGTAAGCAAAGATGCGTTGCAATTGGCCTCCAAGAGCACCCCCAGACATGCACTAAAGGGTTTACCTCTGAAAATCTCGCTGACCAGTTCATTCGGTTAATATCTTCATTTACATGAAAATTATCCACCAGATAGCCCTATTTGGAAGGACGGGATCGTCATTAAAAATGAATTAAAGGGAAACTGCACCCCTGAAAAGGAGATTATAAGACTTCCTAATCAATGAGGAAAATGCTCTGTTTATTCTATTTAATAATAAGAAAAAAGAACTTCATCCTCCGACATCAAAACTATTCGAGATTTGGGGTCCGTAGGCAAATAGAACAATTTGCATGCTAAGCTTTTGATTGGAAATTTATAAAATACCTTTCACACAGTAAAATGTTAATGTTCTACATATAGAAGCGTAGTTTTTGAATTCCCACATGTAGAAAAGTTTCACTTTTTTGAATGGAAAAAAGCTTGTACATGACATATTAAATACTTATTTCAGTTGCTCCTTTCGTCAGACGAAAGTAATTCAAGGTGCATATCTTGAGAATTTTTGAAGCCGATTTTTCATATTACAAAACCATTTTTTTAAACATCTGAAAGAAAAAATACATTGCAATAAAAGAATAAACTCATTTATTCGGATGTGGTGTCCTTGGAAAGTAGAAAGTATTGCCGCTCAAGGGAAATATTTGTTCCTATTCGCAAGCAAGCTAGTGAAATCAATACGCTACTATGTTTTGAATGAAAAAGGCCTTTCCTTAAGCTAATTAAATTCTCAAGTGTACATATATCCTTATTTGTGATGAAAAAGATTGGATTTAGGTTACGGCAAAGTACATGAGGGCTATCTGTCTTGATAAAGGAAAGCTTTCGTCGAGGAATCGTAGGGGAACTGGCTCCTATCAACCCACACAAGGGAAAACCATGAAAACTTCCCTGCAGCGAACGAGGGAGAGTTCGCAGGGATTTGAACCCGGGGTCGTTTTATCAGAATTGTGGGAAACATCTAGAAATAATTTCATGGCAGATAGTTTCCCCTTCTATTTGGCTTTGTCAGTTTGAAGAAGTTAATTTTAATACTCTAAAGTTCTGTACTCTATATCTTTTAAAAGACTAATTCTTAAACTAGTAGACCTATCGTAACTCCTTAGCTTAAAATTGCTTCAGCTATTGAACTGAAGTCTGCGTCTCAAGGCTGAAAAGAAGTCTAACCTTATGATTTTTCTAAGCCTTTTTTCCCCCAGATTGCAATTTCCACCCCTCACAGATCTTTAGTAGAATAAGAAGCAGTTTACTACTTGGAACCGTCGACTTAAGAGACACACGTTAAAATATAAATGTTACGTATTAAAAAGAAAAAAAAGGCGTCATGGGACCCTAATTATGCAAGACAAGTCTTTGAATGTATTCCTTTTATTTCCTGTTATCGCATCTAAGTTTTTAAAAAAAGAGTTTGAAATTATTTTATATGTACATACTGGTGAAATAAATTAAGAGAATTTTAATATTTGATCTACGATCTCAGGAACTGCTGGACAGATTTTAATAAAATTTGGTGTGAACATAGGTTGATAGAATATAAACAAAATAAACATTCAACAGTTATAATAGACACACATGTTCGTGTGTAATACTAATGGCAGTCTGAAAGTCTGAAACAGCAGTTGCAGAAGACAAAAAAGAAATGGGTTATTAGGGGTATGGTCTCCTCTTACAGCCATCCAGGCCTCGCAGCGTGATGTCATACTAGAAATAACGCAATTTGTCAGTGCCTGTGGCAAATGGTCCCACTCATTCAGCAAAGAGGCTGTCTCTGTCAAAGACGTGAAGAGGTGTGCAGTCATCCAACATGATGTGCCTGCACAGACCATTACACCTCCACCACCGTAATAGTTGATTTCGCGGACATTGAGGGTAGGTAGCGGGTCCCTGGCTCTCTCCATATCAAAGTGCGGCGAGAATCGGTGTTTAAGTTAAAACAGAACTCGTCGGTGAACAGAACGGTCGCCAATTGCACCGTACTCCAATCACTATGTTACCTGCACCATGCTAATCGGAGTCTCCTGTCCGTAGACGTGAGCGGGACGCAAATAGCCGGTCATCTAGCAAACAACCCTCTCTCATGCAGTCTTTTGGAAACAGTCACCCTTGTTACACGAGTTCCCGTGGCGGCATACAGGTCCCGAAAGAGCTGAGAAGCTGTAGCCTCTCTGTTACGCTTCGTTATAATGGACAAATAGCGATCTTCTCTGGCCGTCGTGGCTCTTGGACGACCTTGTCCAGGCTTTCTCTCGATGGATCCAGTATCCTAGAACTGTTTTCATAGGTTACGCACGACTCTGGGCGTTAAATTAAACTCTCTGCATATCTGGACTTGCAATAGGCCTGCCTCTAGCCTCCCCACAATTCGCCACTTTATTCCACCGTCTAAACGTTGGTGGTTACTCATTTTTCCTGTTACAATGTGAATTTAAGCAATTGCTGCAAAATAACAACCAAGAATTCGCCGAGGTGTGCTAGCGGAAGCAATTCGTCTTACCCTCCACGTGTTTATAAAACCTGTTTTTCTGCTGGCCCCGCCTACACACACATGTACGCTTACGTATTTGCTGTGCAAGATTTGCATTTTTATCTAGAAGCAGTGGTTTTTTCCTTAGTTCGGTTCTTTTCATGCCCTTCGATAAAATATGCAAATTCTCTTAATTTATTTCACCAGTGTATGTACAGTATATCGTCTTTTGTGCTTACGTGTTGATTTAATCATGATTTGCAAAGTATTTTGAAAATAGAAATTTCTATTGCTCCGATGAAACCTTGCTCCCTGTTTCGTGCAGAATTTGTTTTGATAATGAAAGTGCAAAACTCATTGTTGATCAGTTGGGTGATTTCAAAGAAACCAAATAATGGTGGGAAGTAAAATATGGGGAATTATTTAAACTCAGAATTATCTTGGAGTCGATAATGACGAAGACTGAAAGACCTATAAGGATGCAATTAATTTTTTCCACTTTCAGCATTTTTAATTAATATATGCTTTTTTATTTATTTTATTAACTATGAAAGGTGTAATTTTATTACTGAGAACATTTTTAAAGCGCTCTCCTTTTTCAAGACTAAAGAATATTATACCTGTAATATTTAACTATATTTACAATATATTCAAAAAATCTTATGTAATCTAGCAATAGTCTTGAGTGAAAACCTGTATCACATCCTCATATGAAAACTGATAATTAATTTTAAACAAAATTGTAAATAACTCCTTAAAATTTATATGATTGAGCCTGTTCAACATTCACACTATTTATGCTATCAACTATGATAGTTTGCAAGTATTACTGCATTAGCAGTGGTAATATTATTGTATTTAAAAAAAAAACTCGATCCAAAAATATCTTTGAAATATGCAACAGCTCATC
The DNA here is from genome assembly GCA_000611955.2 of Stegodyphus mimosarum. NCBI lineage: Eukaryota > Metazoa > Arthropoda > Arachnida > Araneae > Eresidae > Stegodyphus > Stegodyphus mimosarum. The sequence continues at coordinate 1,134,362 of KK119706.1, forward strand.
AGTCCTCTCTAAGAAAGTAAATTTTATTTCATTAGTTTCTGTGTCTTAGAATATATGCACTGTATTTAGAAAAGAGCATATTTTTAGTTTATCATTACCAAGTGAACGAAATTTTGCACTTCCATATTGTGATTGCTGCTTACAGTCTTCTTATTCAAAATAATTTATTATTCGAAAAGTTATATAAAGATACTGCACTGGATTCGTGATAAGTCTTCGCATCTTGGCGTTTAAGGTGTTAATACTGAGAGAACATTTTTTTTTTTTGTATAAGAATCAAAATATAAATAAGGGAAAGAAAATCTACAGCGTAAAAGCTTCAATAGTCTAACAAAGGATTGCAATAAATTTAAATGATAATTTTGAAAGCTAGCAGAATTTTTCAAAACAAATGCTCTATAAGCAAATAAAAAATCAAGTTATAGCATAATATTTTTGCAAAATTAATGGACTCTGATTTCACAATTCAGAGTATTAAATTCTGTACAAAACTCGACAAAAGGAATTCATTTAAGGTAACGTATTTCGATATCGTTCTCCTTCTATAATGAATTTTTAAGAATAACTACAATTAAAACTATTAAAAGACTGAAAGATAAAAGTTTTTCATCAAAGTATTGAAGTCAAGAAATGAAACCTTTGAGACAAACATTATATCAGCCCAATGACCTGAGCATTATAATAGCTAGCAGTAGTTAGAGTTGACAGGTCAGTGATCCCATTAGGAAGGGTCGGCCAATGGTCCCATTCGGGAATGACGAATTACTAACGCAGCGAAGAATGTTAATGGATGCCAAATTTAATACATCAGTCAGACCATTTTTCAAGTCTTCTTATGAAAATACTGAATATAAATACTTATCATTAAACAAAGTTGTAAACAAATTCGTTAAATTTACTACTATTGAAGACTATTCAATAATCACACTATTCATGCCATCAACTACGAGGATTTGCAAAAACTGCATTATGAGCGATAGTATTATTGTGTCTAAAAAATAAACCTGCTCAAAAAAATCATTGAAAAGTTAAAGCTATTAATCCTTCTCTCTGAAATAGAAATTATATTTCATTTGTTTCTTAGTCTTAGAATGCAAGCACTAAACTTCGAAAATAGCGTGTTTTTAGTTAATCATTACAATGAACGAAATTTGCACTTCCTTAGTGTCAATTCTGCTTACAGTCCTAGCACTGAAAATAGTTTATTTTTCAAAAAAAAATTACGGAAAGATATTATACTGCATTCGTTATAAACAGGAATTAAGCCTAAAAATGAAATGAGTAAATTTAAATGGCACACAATGCTCCAAGCTATGGATTCCTGATACCTCCCACACAGCCGCTTACTGCGTCGAAAATCAAAAGCATTCGATATTACGCTCCAACTCATTTCATCGCATATAAGATACATTAAATGCTCACCCATTCGATTCACGACGTAATGGATTTAACAAGAATGCCTTCACATTTCGAGTTTACTACAGGATCTCTTTCAAAAAGACATCACGTCAAAAAAGAAAGTAGTAAACGAAACTGGCCGAATGAAAATATTTGTAAGCAGAAATTAAAAGCTGTCAGGGCTGCGATAATGAGGCATGCACCAATTTCCAAAGAAAATTAAACAACGAAATAAAATAATTTAGGTTTTTTACAAGGTTTTTGTTAGCTCATATTTCATGAAGTAACGGGTGCATTTCATGCTCAGATGAAAATTTGCATGAAAAAGGCAAACCAGTCAAAATACAATACACTTGCTCGTTTCTATTTCTCCGAAGTCCGCAGATAATACATTCGAAAGCAAACTATTTAGGTTAATTATCATTTCAAGTAAAATTTTTCCCAATCTAGTTGTTGTCTTTTGTACTTCCACGAATCTGTCTATGTGAAAACAAAGTTCTAGATTTGAATCCTCTGTCAATATTCTACTCGCTTACGAATGCATACTAGCACAACAACGTATAAAAAGTTCTTTTTCTTTAAATATATGAGTATTTTCTGATTATTTGCACCTACACCAAAAATTCGTGAACTTTTTCGGCGATTAATTTTTCATCAACCCAATGTGCGAAAGGTAGTAATTATTTCCAAAATAGTGGCGCACTTGATCCGAGTACGTCACAGCACGCGAGGGCTATCTTCCTAAAGGAAGGGATGTCTAAGTGAAGGACTTCCAAAGGAAAATTGACTGGTATTCACTTACACATAGGGAAAATCACGAAAACGGAATCAAATCCAGGTTGAACCACCAGAGTTCAGCTACTTGACCGTCCGGCCACTAGTGAGCGGTGGCGCATAAAGAATTCCACATAAAAACAATCGATCAATAATTTTTAAAAAAAGCCAAGAACATCAGTAATAAAAGACTTAGCTTTTTTGAGAAATCCTACATTTTTGTGCTGTTGCTCTCTCCATACACACAGAGATCTGTTTTCGCGTAAACAAACATCACAGAATTGCAAAAATTCCACATCGTTGGCATTGTGTTAAGTGCATATCTGGTTTGCCATATAAATACATTTTGGTACCATCGTGAACTGTCACAAAACTACTATTTTGACAACATACAGCATTACCCACTCGGACAATTTTTCGCGATTTTTCGTCGGGTTGGTTGGTTTGGTTTAGTTTATCTAATTATGGCAACTTGAGGGCTATCTGCTTAAAGGGAGGGATGCCTTCGTGTAGGATTTTCTAAGGGAAACTGGTTCGTACATATGTTACGCATAGGAAAATCACAAAAAAGCCCATGCAGCCAAACTGTTCGCGAGATACGAATCTCAGACCAAACTACCAGTATTCAGAGACTTTACCGCTCGACCGCTGGTGGGCCGACTTTTCGTCGAGATTGCGAATACTCAAAAAAACACTCACTTAGGTAGTGAACTCAAAGAACAAACATAAAACGCATTATCGAAGGAAATCGTTTTATTTATATAAAAGTAGAGACTACAAATGAACCATTATTCCACCTCCTTCAAAAAATAGCATTAAAAATTTGTCAATGTTTATTCATACATTAATGTACGTTTTTCTTTTTCTGTCTAATCTCTATATTACAAATGGGATTATTAAATTAAAAATGCAAATCTAATTATTATGCTTTGTTATAAAGTAATTATCTGGCAATTGTATTCACATAGGTTTTGAAAAAGCTGAGGGCCAATCCCTCTAAATGAACTTTTGAAAGCAAGATTTATATGTAAGAGTTAAGCAAATAAATTTTTTCATTCAGAATGACACCGTCACCTCTAAACACCTCATCAATGTAGGTCAACTTAATACGATACTGTTTACAGATCTGTTACAGAACATAACTTAAAAGACTATTTTGCATCAGCTGATTTTATTCACTGTTTCTTTGTACAAAATTTCTGAAAAAAACTATATCTAAAAAATAATTGAAAGTATATGCATCACTCATTAAGATGAGCCCACCAGCGGCCGAGCGGTAAAGACGCTGAACACTGGTAGTTCGGTCCGAGGTTCGAATCCCGCGAACGGGCTGGCTGCATGGGCGTTTTCGTGGTTTTCCCCATGTGTAACGTGTATACGAGCCAGTTTCCCTTAGAAAGTCCTCCACGAAGGCATCCCTCCCTTTAGGCAGATAGCCCTCGTGTGCTTTGCCATAATTGAATAACCTAACCATTAAGATGAATAACCTTTAAAACTAACATTTACTTACAGTAGCATTTGACTATATAATCGATATAATTTAACACATACCGGTTAATCAATGTACTTCAATATTAAACACAATTTAATTGATTATGGCACTGTCCTTGAGGGCTATCCTTCGAGGGGATTTGTTGGATCGGAGACTGGCGAAGCACAAAAGGGCTACCAATTTAAGAGACTGTGTGCCTTTGTGGATGAAATTTTAAGTAAAATGGCTTGTATTTACATTGCACCTGAATCTTTTTGAGGGCAGGAGCGCCTTCCTGGAGGACTAAGAGAAACTAGCTCTTATTCACGTTTCACACGAGTCTCCTATGCAGCTAACACGTTCCCCGGAATTTGCATCCCGGGTAGAACGGCCAGTGTTCAATGGGTTTAGCTACTCGGCTACTGGTGGACCGATACTTCAATGAAAACGGCTAAGAAGAATCAGTATCTGATAGATACTATTAGCAAGAACTGACTAGAACAGATAAAACGAAGATCTCCAATTTTAAAATTAACATTTTTTGGATAAAATTGGAATATTCTGAATAAGGATAATTATGTGTAAATTATGGTAATTGTAGTGTATGATATTTTTTATAAATAATTCAGCCTAAAGTCGCATACCTTTAATAGTTTTATGCCTTTGTTTAAATCGCCACCAAAATGATTACCAATGCTGCATATTTACTATGATTTTAAGATCAATGTATACGGATTTCTTAGATTAAGAGGCAATAATAATTAAGCCGCTTAATCTAAGAAATTAAAATATATTATGCATGCTTTAAAATCGTAATCGACACTTATTTCCCATCTAAAAATTTCCCATTTGAATGTATCAGGAATACCAAAATACCAGTTTTTTGAACTTGGAACAGACATCATGTAGTGGTAACTATAATGAATTTCAGTCCCTTTTTTTAACCATTCCAGATAGAAGCATTTGCTAATGATTTCTTTTAAAAAACTTGTTAATCAGACAATTCAGTGTGGCTAATCGAGTCGCTAAAAACAAACACTGGTATTTCTTGCTGAATTTGGTTCCTATTAATTGAAGGGACTGATTAGTATATCATCAAAAATCATCACAAGAGTTTTTATGGTATTTCCCCGCGTATGACAAATATGACAGTTTTTTATGAAGTCATCAGTCTCTCCAGACAGATAACCCTGAAGATCTTTGCCGTATTTAATCAATACAACCCCTACCAATTGTATTCCTTGACGAGTTATATACCAAGATGAGCATTCTAATTACGACGGGAAATGCATTATTAAGAAAGATTTGACATATAATTATTTGTCATGCTAATACTAGATAAATATAGCTAAATGTTTATTAAAAATTACTTGCATAGTACAGTCATTCTTTATTATTCAGTTAGATATCTATGAAGGCTAACAGATTATGGGGAAATGTCTTAGATAAATTCAGAAGAACAAAAAAGTGGCTGGTATTTATATTATATATGAATGAAACCATAAAAATGCCCTTCCAGCTAAGCAGTTCACTCGGCCACCGAGATCAAATCTTACAAGAAATTAAAATGATTGATTGAAGCTCTTAAGACTGCCTTTATTTCATTCCACCAGTGATCGAGTGATTAAGCCCGCTGAATACTGGAAGTTTGATTCGGGTCCGATCCCAGGCGAACGGGCTGGCTGCACGGTTGCTTTTCCCCACGCGTAATTTGAATACCAGCCAGTTTCCCATAGAAAGTCTTCCACGAAAACATCCCTCTCCATACGGAAAGCCCTTGTGGACTTTGCCATATTCAATAACTTAAGCCTCAGTGCTTCAGTATGTAATGAAGAGGAGGATTTCAAAGACGGTAACACGCAAAAGCACGCTATGGCAGGCTTTCTATTGATTGCATTTACCGATATCAACACTGCGAACTCGTGGGCTGAGGGTGAAAGGTAACTATTATGCAGACATCTTGAAAACCTATTTGCTTGGATCCACGAGGAAATCAAGGCCGTATTTGCTCAAGTAATAGTACTTTTTGCTCCAGAACAATGCGCAGCCACATTGTACAGCTGTAGCGTTGCAAAAGTGCTTGAAACTGCCGAGATAATACTAGAATATCCTCAATATAGCCTGGACTTAGCTTCAGAATACTTTCCGGTGTTTTAATCACTGAAAAGAGAACTGCTCGGAAACATTCTGCTCTGATAAGGAAATGAAAAACGCCGCAGTTCTAAGAGAATATTCAATGTGACGGCATCAAAATTGTCTGTTTTTGAATCGTTATAACGCTATAAAAAAGAAAATTCATTGCGAATGACTACTTAAAAAATAAAGGGCTTATGAAATTATCTCTTCCTGAATAAAAGGATCAGTCTTGAAACTTTCCAATCAACCTACATACTACGTTCAATGGTTTTTAACTATACTTCTGAATGGGTTAGGTTAGGTTATTCAATTATGGCAAAGCACACGAGGGCTATCTGCCTAAAGGGAGGGATGCCTTCGTGGAGGACTTTTATAAGGGAAACTGGCTCGTATACACGTTACACATGGGGGGAAACTACGAAAACGCCCATGCAGCCAGCCCGTTCGCGGGACTCGAATCTCGGACCAAACTACCAGTGTTCAGCGTCTTTACCGCTCGGCCGCTGGTAGGCACTTCTGAATGGGATATTAAATTAATCAAAATATTACGTTTTAATTATTTGGCGAAAAAGATTAGTTACAGTAATATAAAACATTTTTAAGCTATATATTATTAAAAACAAAAGAAAAATTTAAATACATATTAAAGTATCTAAATTAAACACTTTCGCATCTTCTGCTATAAATAATTCTAATCAGAAACGTTACTTACCAGTCTTGTTATAAGCAAGAAAGTGCATGGGTTCAGTCTGTCCCGTCTTTCCATGTGTGTACAAACATCATATACGGCCAATAAGAAAAATATTACAGTTGGCAGCAAGACAGATACTGTAGTTTTGAAGCAATTAGAAAAGCTTGGAACAGGATTATTCCAGAACTCTAAACTCTACAAAAATGAAAAAGAGATACTTTTAGTCAGACTGCAAGTAATCTCAAGTTCTTCAAACTAAAATAATGCAACTAATAAAATAAAAATGAATTCTACAAGAAATTACGCAGTTTCAAAATAAAAATATGCATGTTAACTTCTACTCATTTATCGTTAAAACTATCAACACTGCTTCGGAAAGATTTTTTTCTTCTACAGGACTAGACGAGTTAAACAGTTTTCTACAGAAAATGCATGCGCCAATGTTGATTATGGCCAATGTTGATTACAGCCACTGTTGATCATATTTCTTTAATGTTCTTATTTTTAAAGCAAATATTGTCAAAGTTTTTTAAAATATGCCACTAACTAGTTCTTAGTATTTAAATAGCAAACTTAACAGATGTATTTCTTATGTTTAGAAAGCTTTCAAAGTTGACGCAGTTATCTTTATACAGAAAACTGCTTGAAGATTGTTGCTCTATAACGGGAAAGATCCCGTCTTTCTTGTGAGACCTTGCCTTAAAACTGGTTCAAAAAGCAAAACAAAGTTAGCAGATAGTTTTCTTAAATTCTCTAAATATTTGCTTTCGCTTTAACCAATACTAATAACTAGAATCCGTTTAAAAAATTCAGATATTATAGTGTTACGGGAAAAAAATCATTTCTTCCCCGTGTCAGAAATGCAGATACCTTTTCATATTCGCACTTGAGTTATTTTTTAAAAAAAGCACTGATCAAAATTAACAGAAAATACAGAAATTATCAAAGAAAATAACGGAGTCATGATTAAGATAATTCGACTACAGAGTATCAAACGAATATTTAACGATTTGACGGTTGAAACAGACTCCGCCATTTGTATCTGAAGAATATGGTTTGTGTCATGAAAGTTATTTAGCGTATTAATTTAATTTTTTAAACTATACCTTAAATTTTTAAAATTATTTCTAGTCGTTATACAAAATTGGTGAAAACATGCATCTTATTCACAATAGAAGCAGAAAAAGTATATGCCGCTGTAAAAAAAAATTTAAATATGCAATATAACATCTTCACCGATTTTATTTCATATTTTTAAAACCTGTAACACATCCAGAGCTGTCTAACTTCAAATTGTTCCACAGATTAATTATAAAAATGCTTAATATAGCAGTCATAATGTAACAAAACTATAGTTGCTACATCAGCCGGTCAACTGGAAGGCCTTCGGAATGCTCATATTGGAAATAATAGCGCAAAAACACTAAAGGAGCATAAATTCTAATGTTAAAAATTAAGAGGAAACTCTTAAGGATCATTTCGTCAATCAACCAAGTAAATTTATCGAATTAAAATACACTAAATATGAAAGGTTTTTGAGGTCGCGAATATATTATACTTGTGCAAGCCTGTGGGCCGTCGCTCGTTCACTAAAGATTTGTCTAAAAAGGCCATGAAGTTCAAGAAAGTGAATGTTTCAAAGAATAATAGATTAAAAAAAGTGGAAACTTTTGTCCCGATGCTGTGATAACTTTCAGAGGGATTTTCCAGGGTTAACATTCCAGATATGCAGCTTTGAAAGAACTGAAACGTAGGATGGCAGAAGTGTAAAACACCATATTAGTGACAGGCGGAGTCGAAAAGTAAGTACTCGTATTGTACTATGTAAAGCACGAGTATGCACATGAAAAATTAATAAAATATACTGTCCTGTACAGAGATCTAAATTCTCAAACACTAACAACACAATATAGATAATAAACGCAGGCGTAAGGTAAAAATAGAAGTAAAACATCTGTCAGTACTACGTAATTGAATATCGATTTACTGTAGAGCTGTTAATTGCCTTAGCAAACTTCGCTGGAGTTTCTGAGGTGCTTGCTAATTAGAGGGACTTTTAAATCCCTATACAGCATTGAATTAATAAAAATGCAAGCGTTAGGTTATAATGCGAATAACCTTTTCTTATTTTTATTAATTTTCGGTTTTCTAATATCTTCTGAGGTAGCTGCTGTCCAAGCAAAAATAGGCCTGATATTCATTATGTAGAAACCTCTGTTGCTCCTAAGGTCCAGATTTCATATATAACCAAGTAAGGGCATGAGTTGGTGTATGTTAGCTCTACAGATTGCATACTTAGTTTCCTGGTCCCAGTTATGATTGTGATTAAGGATAAATCCCCAAAATACTTAGCTTTGGTTACTCTCGGTTACTTACTCGTTCAACAAATAAAGTTTTCCTGCACTTCAGGCTTGGTCTTGTGCCGTCTTACTACCAGCAGCTGAGACTTGCTTCCATTGACCGATACCCTTCATTTTCGGTGCGATCTTTCCGCTACTGCGGTGTCGTCAGAGCAGTAGTTATATATATTAGAAAAATCAGCTACGTAAATATCGCGGCAAATCAGGAATGACAGATGTGTAGGACATGAAATACTATATAATACTCTCTTTTCTAGTTACAAAAATTCTCTTGGTATTACAACATGTTTATATTTAGAATGACAACAAATTTAACAGCCGTTTTGCATTTTAATTCTCGTTTTAGTATGCCGTTGTATAATAAAATTTAAAAGTTTTCTTTCCGAGCTTGTTTCGTACGAAAACTGCGCCAAATAAACGACGCAAAGGAAATTATTTCGATATATTTATCGCTTTCAATTCATACATTTGGTACCCTTGCAAAATAGATAGTATTACTATTTGAAATAAATTTGTTGTCGAGCAAGCTTCGTTCGCAAGTGATCCAATGAAACAATTTCACAACTCTGTCTCGAATAATCATTTTCTTTAATAAATGAGGGCCTAAATCTCCACATGTCGTTAATTTACAATAAAATAACATCATAGGAATGTTTTATACCTTTAGGCTTTGCCATTTTCAGCAGATTACTTTAAATACAAGATTTTACTCTTACGCCTTATATTTTTAAACTAGATCTATCGTAACTGCTTAGCTTAAAACTGTTTCAGGCGTTAAACTGAATCTTATGTTTTTTATACTTCGGAAATTGTAATGAAAAATTCTTTGAAGCATAAATGAAGGTGTGTGAAATTATATATTACCATACATTACAGAAGAAAATTATGAACGAAATATTAAACTTGAAACTTCATTTTTTTTCCGCTGCAAATAAGAATCGCGTTCAGAGCTAACGTCATTAACAAGATGGCGATGAAAATCCACAGCAAAGTATTGCGGTGCGGCTGACTGCATAAAAATGGTCATGTGTTTGTGAGACATGATTTTAATATAACACTGTTGCCGTCGACTGTGTGGAAATGGAGAAACCGATTGCATGCAATGGGAAGTATCTAGAAGTGGAAGGAGGACTGGAAGCACAGATGTAGTGACAACGAAACATCGAGCAGTTTCAAACAGTGCAGGGAGTTTGGTTGGTATAATCAGTTTGAAAACTTGGTTTTTCAGCAGCCATAATATCACACAACGCGATCAAACATGTAATCACATTTTTGTTTCACCTTATGTGTTAATAAATAGCAAAACCCTCAAATAAAAGAAATTTAAATGTAGTAGAGCAGTTGGTTTAAAATATCAAAGATCGTAAATAGTAAAATGACTAACAACTCTCTATCAAAATTAATGCTTTACATATGGCAATGATAAGCGGTTTCCTTCAATTTTTGTAATCACCTATTACATGATTGAATGTTTTCTTTTACCTGTTGAAAAACTAATTGCAGTTTTCCAGCAGATAAAAGAAAACATTCAGCTGTTGCTGGGCTCGATCAAGGAAGCTTTTCAGTGATCCACTGGAACGTTCCTGGAATACCGTAGTAAGTGGTGTAACCGTCGTCAAATTAGGTCGGATATTTATGACTTTTTATGTCCTTTTGCGGTTACGGATTCGACATTATCTGTATAGCTTCGTGCAAAAAATAGCAGACGAATAAGAACTCGATATTAAATGTGGTCACGTAGACATTCCTGTTTTCACTTCTTTAAAATGCCTGTCCTTAATTAGTATGTGCAATATATTTCGGTGGCAGAGAGATGTAAATTAAATTAATACTGCAGCGCCATTATAGTCGCAGAATGTATTACGAAAATGTTTTTTCCGAAAATATGTCCATACGATTCGTCAAAGGTAAAAAAGCTGAAACTGACGAGTTGGAAAGGTTCGTTTTATCTGAACAAATTGTTGTCGTAAATCATGTACCACTTAAATTCGGAATAGAAACAGCGAAAGAATAAGTTTCATAAAAAATTTGCAAGATTTAAATAAGTTTTTGCATATTGTTCAGTAAGAAGATTGGAGATCATAGTTTTAGCAGTCTTAATCCAAGAATAATATTCTGCATTCTTTTAACATATGCCAGGATTGCAAGATTTTTTTCTGTTTAGAGAATGTTATAAGAAAAACAAACTTAACTATGGCTATTTTGTGCAAAAATATTAAATTAGGGAAAATAGCGAATTACAAGGCCTTTTCATGAAAGAAAGAAAAATATTGATGTAAAATATGATGTATGTTTCTTATTACGTCATGTCATGGTTTTCTACCGAACGACTGTTATAAAAAAAGGGATTAGTATAACTCTGCGTAAAATTCAACGTGAATGCGTTAAACGAACAAACGAAGAAAATTGGATAGGAAAACGAAAATATATCTAGTAAACGGTTCATCACACTAGAATATTATCTAGATCGTAAGTTCTCAAATTCTTATGCTTCATGTACACTCTGGAAATGTAAACTTAGTTAGCCTACGCCTTGTACGGCTAAGTCAAACTAAAGTCATAATGTGAATTTAGTGAAAATAAAGCAGAATATTTTATGCTTGCGTGTAAATTTTGCATTCAGAATATATTAACAGAAAATAAAATGAACAATTTAACAAATCTTATAAAATTAAAACAAACTAAATGTTTCTTGGCTAATTTGCAATGCCGCCACCCTTACACAAATCAGCCAGTAATCGTAAAGAGAGAAAACCTTCCAATAATGCCCCGAAAAATTTCACAAAATGCTTCATGAAAACCAATGTTTTTCAGCATGAAAAGTAACCTTCATAAATGCTTTGGGACATTTGCAGCAAGTAGATTTTCATTTGCCTTATTAACTGAAATATCCAGTTTTAACGAAAGTTTCCCGCCACCGTAAATATCGTCTGCGCAAACAGTTCGCGTTGGCTTGTTTAATCATGTTGTGTCAAGCAATTTTTCGCATTTGAAGGAAAGAGACTTGCTTTAGAACATTGTGCTGTGAAATTTGTAAAAAAGATATCGTTATCATTAAGTACAAGGTGTCTGAAATGAAACTACCACGCTACCAGATTACAACCGTCATTACTTCCAGTTCTGTTGCAAAAAGTCAGCTAGAGAATGTCACTAAATCATATGTACAGGTGTAGATACTAAAGTTGTATCATATGACACTGTGAAGTTTTGGTACCGAAAGTTCAAAAACAAGGACTACGACATTCAAGAAGCAGAGCATTCTGGCGGCCTATTGGTGTTGATGAGGCCCGTCTGCGAGAACTCGTGGAAGAAGATCAGTATGCAACCCCTCGGGAGCTTGCTAAGAAGTTAGACGTTAGTGCCCTGTCCATTAGTCGCGCTATGCATCGCATAAACTTGACGTACAATCGGCGCATGAGCTGACTCAAACAGGTAAGGACAGACATGTTTGGGTCTGCACTAATCTGCTCGAATATCAACGCGAGTACAAAGTTCTGGATCGGATCGTCACATGTAATGAAAAGTGAATTTACTTCAAGAACACAGGCCGAAAGGGGATTGGTCTGCGCCCGGTGAGCCCTTCGGCAGCGTCGCAAATCGCAGTTTGACTAACAAAAAGATCATTCTTTGTATCTGGCGAGATTTTCATCGTATTATCTACAAAGAATATCTGGAAAAAGGTAAAACCGTCGATAGTAAGATGTACAGCAAGATGCTAGTTCATGGCGATGCTACTATGATGGAAAAACGTCGAACTCAGTTGCGACGCAAAAAGGTAATGTTCCATCAAGATAATGCAAGACCACATGTTTCTGGATTCACCGGCTGGTCTCTGTATAGACTTAAGGAATCTTTTGCCACACCCACCATATAGCCCGACATCGCTCCTTCGAATTTCTACCATTTTCCACACCTAACAGTTATATCTTGCTGGTGCTGTCTTCCATTCTGCACAGGACGTCCGTAATGATGTTGATCTGCTTTTGGACTTGCAGGCATCAAGTTTCTGGGACGAAAACTTTGAAAAACTACCCAAACGTTAGCAGAAAATCATAGATTTGGGTGGTGATTACTACCCAACCTAAAGGTAGTGCTTTCATGTTTTTCATAACTTCATTAAGAACGTTTTTTTTGGCAGAAAACTTTCGTTACAACCAAACAATAAACTAAAACCCCACATCCATGAGGATGCCCCAGCACAAAAGTATTGGCACCCAGCTTTTTTTTTTTTAAAGTTAAAAATCGGTCTTTTTAAAAGAAGTACCTTCATGCCAGAGCACACTAAAGAAGGTTTCTGAGTTAGCTAATACCGACCAACTTTTTTAAGGATGCCTGTACCATTATAACAGAACATATTCCCCATTATTTACGCTCGCGCATTTCGTCAGCGGTTGAAATCACTTTACACATCCAACGTGTAGTTAAGACTATTAATAATTTTGTTGCCAACTTAAACGACTTTTTTACTAGATCTAGGGAGTTTTTGATCTAAGGTTGCTCTCACGTTGTATCTCCAAAACTTTAATAACCAGCTTTAAGAACAGCTGACTTGGATAATCACATTACTATCTACCTACTGATACCTAATTTGCAAACAGGGGCAAATTTAGAACCGGGGAGGGGAAAGCGCCAGCTGAATTTTTATTGCTTTTTACTTTGCTAGTTTGTTGCTAAAACCATAGGAAAAACCCTTCTGAAAATTGGTTGTGATGTTAAAAAATTGATGCACTGATCAAAAATTAAATATAATTTCTTAAATGCTTTCATATTTTTATTTTGCATTTTATCACCAACTTGCTATTGGAATGAAGAAATAGTTTACATCATGAATTTCAATTACTGAAAAAAGAAAAAAGTCTTGATGCAGTTGCTATTAACAGAAATTTATATTTTGGAGTTCATTAGCTTATTTTCTGTTCTTGACATTGCACCAACAGTGATTTTTTTAATTACCATCTTAGTTTAAGGTATTACAGTACTAATACCTGCTTAAATTTAATTTGAAATAATGAATAATTAAATAGTAAATTGAATAACAAACACATGATAAATAAATAAATAATTGAATAAATAAATAATGAATAAACATATAATAATCAATGTTTGCTTTTTATTACATAATAACTGAAGAATAAGCTATCTAATGGAAAGGGGTAGTAAAAAAGATATTTGTATACGAAACACGATTATTCATAGAGTTCTACGAAGAAAGAAATTTGGGAGCTACGCCAAAACCAATGTCAAAAATAGGCTAAGAAAAAGGTTTTAGATGTTTCTATTCAAGGATCAAGGGCATTCATAGAGCGCCTCGCATCAATAAATCATTTGAAACTGAAACAGTGAATAGCTTAGAGAAAATTATTATTCAAGATATAAGAGAGGAGAAGAAGACAGGAAACCTCCTGAATTAGAATTTAAAAAAAAAAAAAAAGAAGAAGAAAAGAAGAAATCTAGAAGTGAAGCTGAGAACGAAGGAGAGAAAGTATTTTGGTCAAGAGAATTTAATGAATATAAGTTCCTTTTGTCAGAAATTTAGGCATTAGATTTTTTTTTTCTACGAGATTTGCAGTTTGAATGAAGCTCTTTTGCGAGAATTATAAATAAACTAATATTATTAAGGAAAATGCATCAACAAGAACATTACTATTCTCATTGCCTTTTCCATGTGTTTATTGTACCTAAGAACTCCAGAAGTTAAAACATATAACTCAACTTACCCAAAAGTCATCCATAGTACACGCCATTTCTGACGGAATTCAGATGCGACTGTCCTCTTGACCTTGATAAGAAAAAAAGAAACAGAGAATGAGACAGCTGAGCCAAACAATCCAGTTTTCTTTGCAGTTTATTATTTTTCTTTTTTTTTTTTTTCCAGGGAGGGGGGTGCGAATCGATATTCATACACTCTACAATAGGCTTTGTAAACTAATTACTAGGTGTAATGAACCCTAGACAATTGATTATCGGGTTGGAAATGATGAATCTATTCTTTAAGAACCAATTTGTTTTAAAAATCATGTAGCGGATTCTTCATTTCTCGTAATTTAAATTGTTGCGTAACATCTGAAGATTACTGGGAATTGAATAGCCTTGAAGAACGAAGAAACCTGAAAAAGTATGCAAATCTAGCTTTGTCAGTTTTTTGGCTTCAAGTTAAAAGATTTTAAGTCATTTGTTTTGTTACTTTCAAGGTAAGATATACGAATTTATTTCAGCTCGAAGATAACTCTATTCTATTTCATATTTAATTTTAGCACATATCGAGTAACTTAATTCATAATGTTGCTTTGGAAATGTAATATATCAGTTTCACAATAAAGCACCCAGAGTTTGGAAGTGTTTCGTATTAGATACGCAGCCTTCTCATAAAAGCAGCTATAGTGGAACTCAAATGCAGAATCAAGTACAAAAATAAGTAATACAAGTAAACGATACCATTTTAATGCATTTGGAAATAGCCATAAATTAGTTGATGTTTTTTATTATGCTTTATTTTTAATCAAGAAATTGTAAAAGAATGTTAGAAAATCAGATAGAAAGTAAGTATAAATTTGAATTTTGTTCCCTTTGCGATATTATTATTGTTTGTGCAATTATTGATAAAATTTAGTAACTGAAATTTAAAATTGATTAAAAATATTCTTTATTTTGTTAGTGGTAAATTTTCATTTTATTAGAAAAACTGGTTCATCAGCTGTTTTCAGATTTTGCATTCCGCCCGCATGTAGTCAGAGTTTGAGCCCACGGCCTTAGACACTTTGCCAATAGGTTTTACTTAATTACATCAGTATTCCGGCACCTTTTTCATTTTCAATGAAAATTATAAACCTATTTCATTGTAAATGATACTATTCATCATTTCTGCGAATAATTGTCTATATATCTGAAATATATTCGCAAAGCAAGATCAGAAACTTTTCCATCATAAGGCAAATCACAAACAATTTTCTCTTGTACATATACTATATGCCAATTCGACACTTCCAACGAGAAAACATATTTCGTCATCAGCTTATTTCAATTGTGGTAAAACTTTCTAAATTTGAAAAATACATCTTAAATTAGTCACATCGATAAACAAAGAATGAAATAAAATGACACACTCTGAAAGCACTTTATTGAAAATTATTACTTAAATCACAGTTGTAAGACATAAAAATACGTTTAATTTAATGGTGGCAAACTTTAGCACACATATCTTTTTGCAGAAAATTAATTGCTGCGTGTTATCCTGTAACATTAAAGAAACAATTTTATTCGTAAATAAGTAGGATTATTTTATTTTTTGGGTTTGCATCATTTATGCCTTAAATTTTGATACCAATTAAGGGTTAATAATGTTAATTTGTATATCGACGGAAAACAAAATTGTTTTTAGGGACAACGCCTTTAACACAGAAAAGAGGGTTCCCCCCGAAAATAAGAGCTTTTTTAAAAAAAATAGCAAATTTATAGCGTACTATAATTTTCTGTGATTGGAAAAAGCTTCTAGATTCTAAGGCAAAATGCAGACACGAAAACAATGTTTTATTAGACGTTTGGTCTCTTGTTATATAAAAAAAAATATGGCATTAGCAGCACTGAAATCTTAAGGCGTAATGAATGATCTATTTTTTTATTCATTAATTATGTCTGGCATGAGTGAACTTGCTTGAAGTTCTTCAACTGTTTCATTTGAGATTTAATTTATCGAATTGTGTTTTCTTAGTAATTTAAAAAAAAATCTGCAGGAAAATTTTTAAACGGAACAGTGTTTCAAAGTTCGGAAAACGTATTAAATACAGTTGTATTCACATTATTACAATATAAGTAGTAAGAAATTGTAGAATAGATAACTATACCTCCCCAAAATGACAAGGCACTTGTTGATAAGGTATTCGCTGGGAATTATGGTCCAACTCATTCAATCGGCTTTAAATCCCAAACCCAAGTAACCGAATCAATCATTCAACGTTGGGAGAACCAATAATTCAACGTTGCACCGGGAGAGGCATTATTGCATTAATAAATACACAGTCCAGTCACATTAATGTGACCATCTGTCAAAAGCCAGAATAACCACCTTTCGCAGAGCGGACTGCTGCGAGACGTGCAGGAAGAGAGTCACATAGGTCCCTGAAGGTGTTCTCTGGGATGCTGAGCCATGCCGACTCTAATGCCGTGGCCAGCTGCGCTAGATTACGCGGTTGAGGATCCATGGCGCGAACAACTCGATCGAGATGGTCCCACAGATGCTCGATTGGGTTTAAGTCAGGTGAGTTTGCTGGCCAGGGGAGGACGGTAAACTCATCCTGGTGCTCTTCGAACCACGCACGTACACTGGCAGCTGTATGACACCTGGCATTGTCCTGCTGGAAGATGCCATCATCCTGAGGAAAAACAATGCGCATGTAGGGGTGAACATGGTCCGCAAGGACAGATGCGTACTTGTATTGATCCATTGTGCCTTCCACAATGATCAGTGAACCTAGAGAATGCCAGGAAAACATTCCCCAGACCATAATGCTCCCGCCTCCAGCTTGGACCGTTCCGGCAATGGTTGCAGGGTGGTTCCTTTCAGAGGTTTCACGCCTTATACGCCAACGTCCATCTGTCCGATGGAGCATAAAACGCGATTCATCCGAAAACGCAACCTGTCGCCACTCAGTGGACGTCCAGCTGCTGTACTGGCGTGCAAATTCTAGCCTTCGCCGTCGATGAACAGCAGTCAGCATAGGTGCACGAACCAGGCGTCTGCTTCGGAGGCCCAGACGCAGCAATGTTCGCTGAATAGTACTTTGGGAGACACTTTTGGTAGCCCCTTGGTTCATTTTGGTGGTCAGTTGCTCAACGGTAGCCCGTCTATCTGCCCGAACGCATCTCCGCAACCGTCGTTCGCCTCTGTCATCTATGGCCCGTGGTGCACCACATTTGCCACGTCGCTGATTTTGGACAGTCCCATTTTGCCATGCACGGTACACTTTTACCACGGCGGCACGCGAACAGTTCACAAACTCAGCCGTTTCGGAAATGCTTCCACCCTTGGCCCGAAAGCCAATGATCATGCCCTTTTGGAAGTCGGATAAATCGCTTCGTTTCTGCATTACGCCAACGATTGAAATGTTTTCCGAAGCCCTCACACACCCTTTATATACGCTCAACTGCACTGTGCTGCCACCTGCCTTCTGTGATTGGTTATTTAACTCTGACATGGAAAGTACGTGGTGGTCACATTAATGTGACTGGACTGTGTAATTCGGCAAGGGGAAAGAAACGACCAGCTAATCCTTACATGGAAATCGAACAAGCGCGTTCGGGTTTGGATTTGCCACTTACTTCCGCCAACTAACATATTCTCTAGGAAGCTAAACTGACGATATTAAACATTGTGGCACCCAGAATGCATATTTAACGTTGAATAAATGTCATCAAACATCTTTCTGCCTAACAGTGAACAACAAGTTGGGAGAAGGCGAATTCAAAATCCTAGGATTAATGTCATTCTAAAGGTTCAACAAGTCAAGATACTTTCGTTTTGAGAGCCCACATTTCCTTTAAATTCCATTATGTTAGTGTAATATCTCCCCTATCTGCTGTCTCGCCTCATAGAGAAAATGACTCCACCTTCTTGTATTTTAAACATTTATTGCACATACAAACTAAATACTAACTACACTACTAATACTGAAATATGTACATTAATTAATATTAGTTAGATTCGTTTTACTAACGGCTCCCATAAGCCTTCCCTTTTTCGTGACCTCTCAGTACGTCTCCCTCTTTTAAACTAAACTTTGTCGCCTCTCCGATTGAGAGTTAGCGCCCCCTATGCATCTTGTTGATTGGCGTCACCCATACATCACAGTTAGTAAGAATTTTTTTTTTAATTATTAAACTTTGCTTTAAAAGTCAGTTTTTTATTTATTTACTTTATTTATTAGTTTAAAGGGGTTTTGTCCCTGAAAGGACTATTGTTTTCGTTTTGCGATTTTGCGTCGGAAACATTAAAAGTCTGAATCACTTTTCAAACTGTTGCCGCCAAATATTGCAGCTTTGAATTACATTTAAAGAAATTAAATAATGAATCTGCATAAATGTATGCCTATTTCTCCAAATGTGATAAGACAACGGTTACCTAAAGCCATCCAATTTTGAATAACGTA
The DNA here is from genome assembly GCA_000611955.2 of Stegodyphus mimosarum. Taxonomy (NCBI): domain Eukaryota; kingdom Metazoa; phylum Arthropoda; class Arachnida; order Araneae; family Eresidae; genus Stegodyphus; species Stegodyphus mimosarum. The sequence continues at coordinate 1,153,334 of KK119706.1, forward strand.
CGTTTCCACCCGAATATGCGCATCTGGAAGTCCAAATTTGGAATTTGTTTTATTATCTATTTCATATTTTATAAAATTTTAACGAAATTTTGATGAACAAACTCGAACGATTTAAAGACGAGCAATGGCAACACTCTACGGAAAGAAAAAAGAAAAAAAAACCTTTTTATCTCCAGCGCGCGGAACTGTGTATCGGAAATTCTAAAGATAGACTCATTTTTAAATTATTTAGAGGTACTGCTGTTGAAATGAATTCTATGGTTTAAGCGCGAAGAACATGATATTTAATAAATAAAGGTTAAAAAAACGCCCCTTTGGGCGTAATTTAAAATCTGAAACATTTCTGATTTTTTTTGTTTGTTTGTTATGTAACCGCATCGATGAGCTACACTATCAAGGAAGAAATCGGATACGTTACATCATATCAAAGCACACTAGAGCTATCTGCCTCAGAATAAGCACGCTTTTGTGGATGCGGTAAATGTCTCGTATTCACATTATGCGTGGGAAAACCACGAAAACGCTCATACAGCAATCCCGTTTGCCAGGGTTTACTCCCGGGTCAAACTACCACTGTTCAGCGGTTTTAATTATTACTAAGCACCTTCCTTCCAAATTACACTCACTACTTGTTAAATTCTTTTGCGTAAATATGTCGTCTTCTAAAAAGAAAATTGCATCCGTTTTTTCGAATAATTTTAATTTTGAATAAAATTATAATTGCATCATTTCATATTACATTTATGAACTTTTCTTATTTTGTATGTTAAATAATTTTTTTATTATTTTTATGGAATTTGATTTCCATCTTATTTACTTTATTTCCGACAACTTTCTTTTTTCAATATTCTAATTTAAATTTATCTTTAAGCATTCTTTTTTTACTTTTTTTGGAATTTGATTCCCATCTTATATCCATTTTATTTCCTATAACTTGTATTTCTTTATATTCTAATTTAAATATTCTAATTTAAATTTATCTTTTCATTCAATTTCTTCTTTCAGTATTTGACATTGACCACTTCATAAATCTTGACAAAATTTCAATCATTACAACTCGGCTCCTCTTATTGCTTTTTCGAATGTTCCTCTTAATCTTCATCTGAAAATGCTTTGGCTAGTCTGCATGAAACAGAATGTGAAGGCATCGAGGAATAAAAATGAAACCTCTAAGGTGTCCCTTCAGAGCAGTCCTGCAGATAAAAGTTCTAAAAATCTTACATAAAATTCCTAGTCACATATAGATATATAAAATCAAAGATCTTAGAAAGATAATTTCATTATGTTTGTAGAGCAAATAATTACATCCGAGTTCTCCGAATTATGTTTAAAAATGATTTAATAGCCATATAAATACTAAAAACTGAAAGAAATAACCACTCCTTGTCTCCTGAAAGGGGAACAGAAATAATAGTATTAAATGTAGTGTAGTCGAGTACAGCAAATCAAGCAAGAGGTATCTGCTTAAAAAGAGATGCCTTAGTGGATGACTTCCTGATTAAATATAAAATATACAATAATTTACTTTTTATTCAATAACAGAAAATGCTAGAAAATACAAATCGAGATTTGAAACTCGAAATCGGGAAGTAGAACTCAATGCTAGTTTTTGGGCCATAAAAAAGGAAGAAAGAAAAGAAAAAAGAGGCAAAGTTCTTTTCATTAAATCTTCTTTGAAAGTAATTGTTTCGATAAATAAAATAATGTGCATGAATACCATCAAGGCTAAAATGAAAGTATATGAAATATGGATTTTTCTGAAAAAGGATTGAAACAAACCCAAAAACCGAGTTTAAGAAATTAAAAATGCCCATGTTGTAAAAACGTATAAAAAAGTACGCGGATGTATATACTATGTTGGGCACACGACAGAAGAGAATCTTCAAAATATTTGAAATATTGACAAAAATAATGGCTAAAAATATAAAAAATACACTTACTCTGCAATCATACACTTGCTATGATATCAGTTCTCTCACATAACATTCTACGGCGTGCTAGCAGATTATAGAAATTAGCACTTTGTTTAACCAGTCATTTAAAATTAGTACTGTGACGAAAAAAACACAGTGTCTAGCTACAACTCAATGAAAATTGAGAAAAAAAAGGGGGGAAATTCCAGTTTAAAACACGTACTTAACAAACAACTCAACTCCATTCAAAACTCTTGCACGCGCTTGCATCACATGATCCAAGATGGCAGCACCTGGAGTCTCTCTCAAATGGATGTGGCCTGTGACCCCGTTATATAATGAGGACTCCTATGATTTTACCAGCATTTGATTTCTGTGCTGAGTTGATACTTCGTAGGTAATTAACTCTATCTTGAATTTACATAATCATTCCTACACACAGGCAAGAATATTTCCTCCCCCCTTTCGTTTTTCATTCATTCCTCTTTCCTTTTGTCCGCATACATCCAATGATTGCAGTTGCTCGGCTATTGATTAAAACACAAACTGGGTCTTCAACGACGGCGCCCGCGCTTTTATTATTCGTAATATAAAATTGTAGATGAAATTTGTAAACAGAATTATTTGATTTCTTATTCCCATGAAACTATAGTAAATTACTTTTGTTCTTTTAGTTCATTAATTATTTTATTGTTTTTTAATAAAAGCTTATTTTACTAAAGCTCTTTATTTTATTTTCTTCTTTTTAGTATCAATGACACGTTCTCAATTAAATTATTCAATCGAAAAATCGTTTTTAACAATAAAAAATCACTATAACTTCCAACAAATTCTGTTACGTTGAACAGTCGAAAAAAATTCAAGCGATTTCCGAAAATTCACCAAAAAGTCAGGAATGAAGTTAAAATTTTCTTAAAAATTACATTTCAAAGATTTGTCCCCTTTTTATGCGTGACGCAAAGAGTAAAATTCTGAAATTTTTTGTTCTTTCGTTAATCAAAGAGAAGTGGGAAAAATCGTTCCAGTATTAAATTTGAAGAATTCAAATCAAATTTTGAGAAGCATATCGCTGCACCACATTCGACTGTCATCGACAGTAAGTGTATTTGCAGACTTTGGAGGTGGATAACTTATCAGGAAATAGTTTAAAAGCTTTGTGATAATGTTTTGGAAGGTAGCGACAAACACCATTAACGAGTTTTAGAAAGCTTATAAAAATGTGGGTGGAAAGCGGATGAAGAGTTTGTTTCATAAAGTTCCAAGATTTCAAGTCTTTATAAAGGATACATTTTCGGATTTTGGAATTTTTTTACTTTCCGTAAAAGAATATAATATTACTTATCACAACAACATTAAGAAAATTAACTCTTAAAATCAATTGCTGAGAAAAATGTATATATCTATATACACTTAAGAAGAAATGGTTTGAAATAGAACTACTTACGAATATATTTATGAAATGGAAAAATAAAAAATGACACAGTAGATTTCATTGCAAATAATTCTGAATGTTAATCAATTCTTGAATTCCGTAATTTTTTATATTAATAAAAATAAAATGAATAATTAGCGCAAAAAAATCTGTACAGAAGAAGTAAGAGTCGTATGACATAATGGCATCATAAGTTTGAAAATTTGTTTTCTCCCTTCTGCTGCAGACTGCAACATAAGCGTTAAAAGAAGGTAAAAAATCTCCTAACTGTTTCTCATTCTTGTTTTAAAAGAAGGCGAATACTTCGTTTTTTAATTTGAAAATTTATACACGATAAATGTTTTGACAATGAAATTTTAAAATCAAACGGTTTTCGAAAATTCGCTGAAAATTCAGAAATTAAATTACAAATTTCATTTAAAATTTTTTTTTTCAAAAAATCATTTCATCATATTGTATTGTCATCCACAAATAGTGTGTGTACTCATTTTCAACTGGACAGCTTATCAGGAAATAGTTTAAAAATCGATGACAAACTTTTGACCATAGCGGCAAATACCAAGAATAAACTAAATAAAAGCTTGCAAAAAAAGGCTTTTTGCTTTACTTTTTTTCAACGCAGAGCTGATGTGTACTGTTACTCTATTTTTCTCTTGCTTTCAGTGCCGCAACCGATCTGTTCAATTTTTTTGTAAAATCCGTTTTGGTCATTGGCAGGGCTTGAATGGGCTTATATCCCATTCTTTAAAAATTCCACTCTTTTCCAAAACTGAAATAGCAGTGTAAAGGATATTACGTACGTTTCGTAAGGATGCATTGAGTCGCATTATTTATATTATGGCAAAAAGCACGCTATAAGAGGCCATCTGTCTAATGGGAGGGATGTTTTCACGAAAGGCCTTTAAAGAGGGGCTGCCTTATATTCACGTTACACATAGAAAAATCAATGAAAACCCCACGTAACTAATCCTTCAGCCAGAATTTGCTTGGTTTGGTTTATTCAGTTATGGCAAAACACTCGAGCACTGTCTTCCTAAGGAAAAGGATGCCTTCGTGGAGGACTTTCTAAGGGGAACTTGTTCGCATAGTCGTTACACATGGGCAAAACAACGACCATGCAGCCAGCCGTTCGCCATACCGAACTACTAATGTTCAGAGACTTTACCGCTTAACAGGTGGTGGGCTTCACCGGAATTTGAACCTACCACTGGTGGAGCAAGTTTGTCCTCGTGGGCGTCATAAGGCGTTGTTTGTTTGTTGGAGTTCTTTGGTTTGGTTTAATTTGCTTTGGTTTATTGGCAAAGCACTCACAGGCTATTTGCCTACAGAGAGATGCCTTCGGGGAGGACCTTCTAAGGGAAGTTGGCTCGTATCCTCATTACACATTGGGAAAACCACAAAAGGCCCATGCAGCCAGCCCGTCTGGCTGGAATCGAACCCAAGTCACATTACCAGTATTTAGCGACTTTCCGCTCAGCAGGTGGTGGGCATTAGTTGTTTGAAAAATGGTGGAACACTGCAAATCTTACAGAACAGCCTTGGAGACTATCACCTGACTAAATTCTTACTTCACAAAGTATACTGCTCTGACCTTCGCTTCCTTTGATCTTATTGCTTTTCAGTTACAAAGATCTAGTTTCTTTCTATATGTTGCTAGTTCTAGGAAAGCCCTTAATAAAGCAAACCGAATTCCTGAAATTTTAATAATGAAGGCATTAATTCTAGGAAGAAAGATTCTCATTCTAAAACTATAGGTTTCTTCGGCAGGAAAAAATTGTTCAAAAACAGCTAAATCAAATTTGAAAACTTTCCGTTCCTTCAACAGCTATCAATGATTCTTGCTCGTTCGTTGAAATGTAATTTATGCAGTTTACAAAGAATGTTTCGAAAAAACGATGGCTGCAGATTATTTTCTTAAATACTGGTTCAAGATATAGATTTAAGGAACATCTTAAAGTATATTTCAGGATTTCATGTAGTATCAGTTCTGAGCGGTGGACTGTCTGAAAAATGAAATTAACTTTTTGTATGATCCCTGTAAAATAAAAATGTTTAATAATAAAATATTTCTTACTTTTGCTCCTAAAAACAAAAAGTTTAATGTATTCTAAGACTGTAATAGCCTTGATAAACATTTCAGAAGTTTTAGCTGTGAATTTAATAGCGAATACTGTTTTAGCTGAGTTGTTAATTGCGAAAGGAAGCAATATTTTTTGTAGCTGATTCGTTATTCTTGTCTTGAATTACATCTGCAGTAGGCATGACGGCTAGACTGCAGATTACGGGCCAGTCGCCAAATAAAGCGATATCGCGCCAAATCTGGTAACCTCTTGGCGTCATGAAAATCGATAGGATTTAAGGTTACAGTTTATAGCATTTAAGCGGGTTTTTGGTATTTTCGTCAATTCACTGTGCTTCTAGTAAATTGTGTGAGCAAAATGGTTGCCGTCGGAAGAGTTGAACATGTGGATTTACCTTATCTGATTCAGTTGCAAGATAAGGGCGAAAGATGTGTGATAGAATGGTGCATGAATTATGGTTTGATTGCGAATATGTACGAATGTCCTAAGTGTAAAAATAGTATGAAATTACTTGAAATGAAAGATGCGACAGTTTTGTGTGAATGGAGGTGTGTGAATGGAGGTGTGTGTCCATTATATGTGGTTAAGCATATGGTTGAAATGAGTCGTAGAGTCGGTGTTGAATGAGCGCGCCATTTTGAATTTCATCTCCATTGTATTGTTACATTTTAGTGTGGATATAAACAAATGCAAGTTTCTACTATTTATTATAAATAAAAAATTATTGTAAAAATATAAATTAAGTAGTTAAAATTGTTTAACCACTTTTTTTTAACTGTACTTTTGCTCATGTTTCAGTAGATCGAAATTTTGAATTTTATCTTTTTTTTCCTCTGCATTTTTTTTTTTTTAGATTAAATACGAGTCAATGCTTTCTGATCATTTAATGTTCATTTACTGCTTCTTGCAATTTCTTAAATTTCGCGCTAAAACATTTTACTCCATTTTGCTACTGTCTTAAAAATGGTATATATCATGAAAAGTTTTAATATTGTTGATGCCATAAAATGCATAGTTATTATCTTTCAAATACTTTATCGTTGTTTTTCTTGAACTTCTGTTTTAGATATTTTTGCATGTTTACAAGATTCATTCAAATTCGCAACCATCTAATATGGCGATATGATGAGTTAGTGATTTTCTAAAACGCGCGAAAATAACCGATTTGGCGACTTTTCGAAAATGCGCCAAACTGGCCCGTAATATGCAGTTTTACCGGCATGACAATGCGCATTGCATGAGCATTGAAAGTGATCTAAGTATATTTGTTCTTGAATATTTCTCCGATGTAAATTTAAGGAATTTTTCATTTTCGATTGATAAATGCATAATGATTGCATAGATGCATAATTAGAATTGTTTTTCTACAGATATCATATAAATAGATTATTCTTCTCAAGAACATACCCTACATAACAGTTAAGATTATCTGTATAAAGTCTTGCACTTTATTTCCAGAAACCTTCTAGCTTTTAGTATACGACTAGCCAATATTTAACGAAACTTATCAACATTTTTTTAATACTGTCTGTTACTTTAAATTCGAAACAAAATTTTCAAATACACTCGTGTGAATGATCAAGAGAATTTGAACATTATGTCGGGACTTTGCAAAACAAATGGAGAGATTTTAATGAAATTTGTTGCGAATATACACTTATAACAGAGAAAGAAACGTATTCTGAAGTCGTTTTAGGTACTCGCAATTATCAGCAAAGCTCATAGTTCAGGGATATCCAAAATCCACGTTATGACATTGAACTAAAAATTAGTCTAATATGGGGTATGGTGCCTTCTCACAGCCGGATAGGTGGCGCAGTTGTAACTGAACTTTTGAAATACGAAAACCAAGAAAATATGAAAAGCATTTTCAACATTCTCAAAACCAGCATTTAATTCTTTTTTCACTTTAAAGTTTATTTTAATGTTCTTGTATTCCTTACTAATAATTTGTTTTTTGATCTTTCAGTTTTGATTTCTGTAATATTTTCATGAAAATAAGGAATATATTTGAAATAACTTACATAAACAATTATTCAAATATACAAAACATTTAACAGAAAGATCTTACTTCTAATAATGGTAAACGAAGAAAATATTGTTACGAATTTCACATTTATTTAGCTATTTATTTAGAATTGTAATTAAAATTCCTTTTATTTCCCCGCGCAACGTAGACGATTTTTGAAGAGAAAACTACGTCAAAAAAATAGCAATAAAAATAAAAGACCGCGTGTATTTAATGCTTAATAAATAAATATCTCGTAATTACTGTTGCCATCCAGAAAAATCTAGAAATATCGTGATTGTTCTACTGATAATTAAAAAGCTTATAAAAGCCGAGGTAAAACACCTCATCTCAGTTGTAGTTGTTGTTGTTGCTGTTATACTTGTAGCTGTAAAAAGCGAACTGCTGTTTGTTTTATTTGTGCTGTATTGATTGTAGCAATTTCGCTGTGAGATAGAATTATTTTATCTGTTTTGAACTGAGTTTTTGCTAAACGTTTGAGATATTGTGATATTGTGCGAAGATCTGTAAAGAAATATTTCAGAATCTTAATTTATTTCTTGTGAAAAGAATAAATTTTTGTTAAATTTTTACGACTTGTGCATTCAATATATAACGAACCCGTACGCACTTAACAATTTTTGGTGTCAGAAGTGGGATATTTTGAATGCCATTAACTAGAGCAATGGAAGAACAATTAAGGCAATTTATGGCAGCCTTTGCTGCATTTAAAGATGAGATGAAAGATTCTGTTAAAGAAGAGATGAAATCCGTTAAAGAAAAGATGGAAGCTTGTCAAGAAGAGATGAAAGCTGGTCAAGAATCTGTTAAAGATGAAATGAAGGCTGTTCAAGAATCTGTAAAAGATGAAATGAAGGCTGTTCAAGAAACTATGGAGGAATCTGTTAAGCAAGAAATGAAGGCTGTTAAGGCAGAAATGAAAGTTGGTCAAGAGGAAATAAAAAGGGAAATCACCTGCATAATAGAAAACAAATTTGAAGGTATAGAAAACAGAATTGACACGGTTGAAAACAGAGTTGGAGAAATTGAAGAAAGAGTTTCTGCCGTTCAACACCAAATCGAACAACAAATTGAGGACAAAGTTTCTGCAGTTGCGAAAGAAGTTGATACTTTAAAGAAATTCGTAGCGACGGCAGGAAGCAATTCGGATAGTTTTAAATTTCTACCCATG
>KK119706.1:1166469-1257423 GCA_000611955.2 Stegodyphus mimosarum
GTGGGATTTTGAATGGCTTTATTTACTTTTAAATTTTACTTTTCATAGGGCAAGTTATTGATAATAGCCCCGCCTTCCTTTTGTTTTTACTTACTTTAATTAGTACCTTTCATATATATAATTATATATTTTTTTAAAAAAATCTATTATTACTTATTTTTAAGTTATTTTGTACTTGCCAATTTATTAGAATCATACTTATGCATTTGATGAGGGGTAGGGTCCTTTGACCCATGCACCCTGGTTTTCGAACCACTCTCCTCGCTATTCTCATCTCAGTCGTTGTTGTTGCTGTTATACTTTAGCTGTAAAAAGCGAACTGCTGTTTGTTTACTTAATGCTGTATTGATTGTAGCGATTTCGCTGTGAGATAGAATTATTTTATCTGTTTTGAACTGAGTTTTTGCTAAACGTTTGAGATATTGTGATATTGTGCGAAGATCTGTGAAGAAATATTTCAGCATCTTAATTTATTTCTTGTGAAAAGAATAATTTTTTGTTAAATGTTTACGACTTGTGCATTCAATATATAACGAACCCGTACGCACGTAACAATATTTATTATTTTTCTTTTCATATTTGTAAATTCAAGCAATGCATTATTTGTGCCTTTAAAAAATACTGTCATGTACATGTTTTAGCTTATCTGATTATAAATCTGAATGTCGGATTTAGGTTTTTTTCTTATTTAGGTATATTTCTATTGTCACTGCTTATATATATAATGTATGTAGAAATAAAATTCAGTTCAAATGAAAAAGGATTCCATCATATGGTGTTCTGATTTAAATGAAATATATTTCGTTATATTTAACTAATTTAGGTGTAGTCTTTCACTTGCATATGTTACTGTGAAAGACCGAAATTGGAGAATGTCGACTTTCACCGGAGAATGTCAACATTCACCAAATACGTCGGTGAAAGATCGAATATAACATTGCATTCTTGTACATTCGGACCCTCACCGGTGTATGTTGACAATCACAGATATGCTCTGGTGTAGGTCGAAAAGAGAGGTGACTGGCTGTTTCCCATAAATGCAGTTATAAAAGCAAGGGCCTCTTGTGCAATTCAAAGTCTCATAATAGTTTAATTTGTTGCAATTAATCAGATTTGAGTCACATAATTTAGTAAGTTTTTTTATTACTATTATTTTATTTTCTCATTTACTACGTACTGTATAATTAAGTAAGTTTTTTAACTTCTATTATTTTCCTTTCTCATTTTGAATGCATTGTGTGTTTTAAGTGCTTGTGTGTTTTTTCGGGACTGAATTACGGAGAAGAAAATATAATATTCTCATATATTCAACATTCACCATTAGTACATGGTGAATGTCGACTTCACTGGTGTAAGTCAGAAATAAGAGTATTTGGAAAATATTTCCGACATACACCAAGCGACTATGTGAATGTTGACATTCACCGGTGAAAGTCGACGTTCTCTAGATTTCAGCGTTTCACCGTAACACATATACTGGTAATATATAATATGATAGTTTTATTAATAAAATAACTGCTGTGTCTTTCAAGTCAAAATCATCTGTTATTCACAATATATGTTTAACTTATCAGAGAGAAGTATTCGTTGCAAAACGTAATTTAAACCTGAGTACCATATTTATGAGTACATTTAGTTCTTGAACAGAAGCAAAATATTGACCATAGTTATTTTTATCATCCAAATCCTTTCTCGGTTGTTATTAACACAGAGATTTTCAATTTATGCTTAAATTATTGTAAATTATTTGCTGTTTGCTCAACTGTTCTTTCAAATGTATTTATTCAGAAAGCTAACTAAAATATCTTCAGAAAGCCTGAAATATAAAAATAATTTATAATTTGTTTTTTGAGAGTACATATTAGTTGGTGAGTAATATATGAAAGTAACTTTTTCAGCCAAAAGGTTAATATCTAGTTCATATAATGGACTTCATCTTTACCAGACAGAAAACGCTGCCCGTGTTTTCAGGGTTACGGTCTTTCCCGTAGGAAGGTCTCGTTAGAACCCATGCAAGCGAACTAGTTGCATGAATGTTTTCCCCAAGTTTATCGTGGATACGCATCAGTTTCCCTTGTTAGTCCTCAACCAAGGTATCCGTTCCCTTAGGCAGTGAGCCCTTGTATGTTTTTCTGCATTTCAATAAAAACTTAATTTGATTCCACTACATGTGAAAATAATTACAGCTGTGAAACTAAACATCAGTGCACAGTCTCAAAGTAAAAATAAATAAAATTCTTAGCTAAAAGTGGCAGCTTAGGGTAAGCTAATCCTAACGGTGGTTTTCGCACCAAGTATTTTCTCTCGAGTATTACCCTCATCTCCTTATTTGACATCAACATCCACTAAGACGTGAACATTGCTGTAGCAAGTCAGAACTCATACTGGTCTTAAGTAGCGCATCATTAAATTCCCCTCGCTGGTTTTATATATTTCCTTCAAGGAGCTCTCTCGACCTAACGAGTATGTAAAATATGAAAGTTACAATACAACTTAAATAAGGCCAGACTGTTATCATCAAAATAAAAAATAAAGAAACTTCTCTAATTTACTCCATTATGAACTACTGAGATTTGTAACAGTCACTAATCAAATGTAGGTGAAATCTAATTTGAGATTCCAAGCACATTTAGGGCCCTTTTCTCTTCAGCTACTAGGTCAATGGCTACATTATATTTTTCCTCTGGACAGAGTTTATACTTGATGGTTCGTGCATTGTTTTCTGATTCAGCAGGTGCTCATAGAAACTCGAATTGAGCATCTACTGAATAAGAATGCGGATATTTTTAACAGTTCAGAAAACATTATGAAATAGCGAACACCAGTTCATGTTGAACAGATGCTCAGAAATAAATGCAGACTAATCAATATTAAAGCTGCAGCATATTTACAATTAATCATATCCGAATGAAATTTTGGCTAGTTCAATTTTCAATCCCTTTCTTTTAGTTTCGAATTGCACATCTTACGAAACTCGAAATGCTGCTTTGTAAAAGAAGAGTATCTATCTCTTTAGGTAGACAGCCTCCAACTGCTTTGTCCTAAGCTATTAGCAAACTAACCAATTCATATGTAATAAATACCAGCCAGTTTCCCTCAGAAAGACCTCCACGAAAGGATTCTTCCCTTACAAACAGTCTTTCTGTTACCGTATTCAATTAAACAATAAGATAATACAGTATATATTAAAACAGTGTCAGATTAATGAATTACTGAATGAACTAATAAGACAATTTGAAATTTTCTTATTGTCTGAACTAAACCACAAAAACCTTGCCTTGCGCAGGTACAATACTTAAATGCAAAACAACCAAAATATCTAGAACCTCGATCATCTGAATTTCAAATATTCATAACCCCTATTATCTAACCCAAATAAAATTAAACTTATTGTCCGGCTATTTACTTATTTTAATCTTCATTAAAATCGTTCATTAATCTTCATTTAAATCTACAGTACAAATTATATGTGCAAACATTTAAAGTGTATTATATTGTTAACTACTCGATGGTTAACAATATTAAGTTAACCATCAGCGGATGTTTGATTCAGATGAATATATAACACCTTGTGTTTAAAGCAATCAAAATATAATTTCCGTGTTTTATTTTGGAACAAAATACTTGATATTGGAATGTCTGTTGCGTTTTTATGTAAGTAACTTCATTCTGGTAAACTTGCAAGGGGAGAGATTTTTTGACTGCATAAATTTTTCATTAAAAACGCGATAAGCAAAATAAAATTCTCTTACTTTCATTACAGTAAATACATATGGGGCCTACAGATAAAAGATATCCTATGCCCCGGATGTCCGGAAGATACGGCCTATTTTGTCTCAATGTTTTAAATTCTACTGCCCTTGATTCTTATTTCAAGACTCCGTTATATTAGGAACAGATAAAGTGCGAATGATTAAAATTTAAGGTAAATACGATTTGCGATTAAATAAGGTATTTTAACCTTTTATTTGACACGACTGCTCAGACACAACATGTGCGAATTAAAAGATTAATATACATATAAGTGCATAGTAAATCTTATACGCGCATTAAATCTAATACTTCAATAAATTTAATAACCATTATGAAATGAACCATTATCACTGTAAGAATAACTATAAAATTTATTATTTCAAAATAATTAATTTAACACAAATTAGAAGTAGAAATAAGCAAAGCTTACTACATGTTTACAAAAACATAAATAAAAATGTAAGAAAGAAAATTTCAAGCTAGGAAAAATGAGTGTAAGTAAATGATAAGAAGCACTGAATTAACAGTAAAAGCGGCAAAAAGAATTAACTACCTGTGGTGGTTGGCTTCACTCATTTAAACTCGAAGCTCTTTGTTACAAATAACGAAAAAGCAATGAATTGTGCCTTCCTTTGTTTTCATCTAACCGGCCTACTTGCAATAATATCCTTCCGCAAGAAACAAAAAGTTGAAACAGAAAATTCCTGGGTTTATCTTTTATGCTACTTCATGTCATCTGGTACTTTCAATCTGCCGCTTTCCTTTCAAAATGATACAGCAGTATTCTCTTTCTCTCCGCAGCCCCTTCTTTCTGCTTAGAAATGAATATTTAGTTGTTGTTGTTTTTTTTTCTCCGAAAATGATATCCGCAGCTGGACAAATACGATGAAATAAGCTAGATGTACATACAAAATTCCTAAACTGGTGAATTAAGTGAATCGATTTCTTTCACTTTATCTACTGCAATAAGAAATTAACACAACTAAGTCCCTAGAAACCAATGTGTGTGAGTGATTAAAGAAAATAATTTGCTATTTACCAAATTTACATTTTAATAAATAATTTATTACCTATCAAACAACAGAAAGAGTCGCATTTGTGATGTACGCTCGAAACAGAAGTATCCTTATTCCTTAGATTTCAGCGATCTAGCAATATTAATGATGTTAAAATCAAACGCAAATTCAAATTCACGAGAAAATCACTTTCTCGGGAATTCTTGTAAGTGCATAATTTTCTTTCCAGTGAAGAGTTGAGCGCGATGATAAATGATGCACGAGAAAGACAATCATCATCTCTCTCCTGCATTATTTTCTTTCGAGTGAAAAGTTAAAAATCATAAGTTCAGAATACTTACATTTCCTTAGCACACTTAGATTAAATTCAGAACACTTTTAACAAACAAATAAATTCTGAATGTAAAACACATCATTGAAAAACATAAAGTTAGGGGGGAATTGCATTGACTTAGATTTTAAATAAAATTATTAAATTGAAGGAAGAACCTGTCCTATAGAAACAAAAAACAATGTTACCAAAAATTGTTTTCTATGTTATTCGTCTACTTGAAAAATGAAACCAGAACATGAGATATTAGTATAATTATTTGTAAACTGTTAGTTGTTAATTAAATTTATAAAGGTACAGTGACACAAATTGCTTACCTAATAGCACGCTAAAGTTTTAAATTGCTGAGTAAAATTCTTGTTTAATAAATCATATCAAAGTTAATTTAAAATTAATTACATACCGTTCAACAAAGAGCAGTTATAAAAAGTTCAATTATAAATATATTGATATTTTCTTAAAATTATCGATTTTAATTTAACTAAAATGGAAAATGTAACAAATTACTTAGTTAAAAATCCTTTAATTATGTATATTTATGCAGAAGAGCATAAAATACGGAAATAAAGTTTCCGAAAGCTTTGATAATCGAGACTAGAGAATAAAAAGGGATGGTGGCGATATGCTCACAGACTTTTCTTCGTGTTTCGGAAATACGTTAAATTAATTTATAAAATCGCTGATAAAGGGTTTCGCAAACAGCCATGAACTTAATTGGCATTACTGCAGCATACAGTTGCAAATTGGAAGGCAGAAAAAATAATGAGCAAAAGAAGGATCATATTTCACAGTTATTAGAAACTATTAGTTAGAGAAATACAAAAAGAAAGAGGAAGTCACGCTCACGTGACTGTTACCAGAAATACACAAAAAGTAAGAAGCGACGTAGATCTGATTACTTTTCTAGATTTAACAGGTATCTTGAAACAGATAAATTAGAAAGAAACAAAATTAATCATCGGGAAAAGTTAAAATTTAAAATGGCCTGAAGCTTAAAATTTTATACCATAATAATGATTATAAGTTTATTAGAACTATGATCATAAGTTAATTAAAATATATGAAAGAGGAACTTGCATGAAACATCTTTAAATTTTTGTATGAGGAAGCGTGAATATTTTTATCACTGTCAAATCTGAGTGCTTTATGTACGTTTTGCACATTTTATTGAAACTATTGTAAAGCAGACTAAACAAAAGGACAAAAAGAAGCAGCTAATCTAATTTTCAACTATTATTGTATAAAGATGTTTACGAAAAGAACGAAACTTGGTAAAAAGTATTGACGTTTACATGCTCGAAAACCTATACAAACCTGAAAATTTTCTTATTACAGTAGCTGAGAAGGTACAAACAAATTTTCGACATGTGCATTGCTATCAATTTTACAAATATTATTGCCATTCTCGTTACTGACCTTCTTCCTTCGAATTTAGCTCTATAAGATACTTTCTCCCTCCTTTCCTCATATCTTAATTGTATAACTGAAAGCATGCTCGACGTGTATAACAGAGCCCCACGGTTCGAGTCTTGTCGAAGGCACTGCATATTTTTCATGTGTCCTGCTTCAGAAAAAAAAACTAATGCCTCTACAGCTTAATCTGACATACCTCTTATCCAGCGGCCGAGCGACAAAAGCGTTGAACACTGCTAGTTTGACCCGAATTCAAATCTCAGGAAATGGTCTGGCAGCATAGGAGTTTTCGTCGTTTTCTCCATGTTTAAGGTGAATAAGAGCTAGTTTTCCTTAAGACGCCCTTCACGAAGGCTCCTTTGCTTTAAGCAGATAACCCGCGTGTTCATTATCATCATTTAAATAATACATTAAACATGTTTTTAAACACAAATGTTGTAGACCAGTGATTCTCAACCACTGTGACGTGACACTTTTTTGTGCCGCCAAATTTGAGAAATGTATATAGTAAAAATTATAATGGGTTTAATCCTAGTATACAATGCGCATGAGAATTGGCGAAATTCTGAAAAAGCTCAAATAGCTTCTTATGAAATAGCTGAATTGATTGCAGTTAAATTAAAACCTCACAATTTGGCTGAAGATGTTATATTACCAGCTTGTGGGAAATTGTAAAAATAATAATTGGTGGATCAGCAGATATCGATATTTGTAAAATACCACTTTCGAGTGACACAATCCATCGCAGAATCAAAGATATGTCGTAAAATATTGAACAAAATACTGCAAAACTCTTCCAAATTCAAATTTTGTTCTACAAATCGATGAAACACAGATATTATGGAAAAACTCAATTAATTGCATTCGCTCGATTTATTCATGAAAATGATATAATTAATATATTTTTATGTTGTGAGTTACCTAATTTTATAAATGGCAAACATATTCTTGATGTAATTAGTTCATATTTAGAAGAAATTAAAGTTTCGTGGAATTCATGAATTGGCATTTGCACAGGTGGTGCTCCAGCTATGACTGGATATCTAAAAGGATTTGTAACACATGTTAAAGAACTGAATGTGGATATATTAGTTACCCATTATTTTTTTTTTTTTTTTTTGCAACAAGAAGCACTTGTTACAAAATATTTGCCATCAGAATTGAAAATAGTTTTGGAACAATGTGTTAAAATGGTTAATTATATAAAATCAATACCATTAAAAAGTCGCTTGTTTATTAATTTATGCCAAACTATGGAAGTTAATTACGAATCCTGGTTACTGCATACGGAAGTAAGATGGTTGTCCAGAGAAAAAATGTTATCTCTATCTGGGATCAAAAGACGTAATGAAAATGTATTTTGAACAGAATAAAAACTATGATTTTGTTCATTTGTTGGAATATAAAATAGGGTGTGCTAAACTAGCTTACTTATCAGGCATTTATGTTAATTTTAGTAACATAAATTCAAGTATGCAAGAGCCGAAAGAAAATATATTAAACTCAACAGATAAACTAGTGGGATTTCAAAAACAAAAAACTTTATGGAAGAATAAAGCTCAGGAAGATAATATGGAAAAGTGTGAGTCACTCCCAAAAGATTTTAATAAACTATTCATAAAATTGTTATTGATCATTTGACAACATTAGAGGAGAGAATTATTCATTATTTCCCAAATGTAGATATGAAAAAAATTTGATTGGGTTCGTAATCCACTGAATACTTCTGTATTTGAATTAATGAAGAGGAGGAACTAATTTCGCTTTCTAATAATTGAGATTTAATTTAAAAATATTCAGAAGAATCAATTAATTCATTTTGGATTAACATTAAATGCGATTATCCCATGATGGCCAAAAAAGCTTTAAAAATATTATTACAATTTTCTACATCTTATTTGTGTAGATTCGGATTTTTAGTATTAACCAGCATAAAAACGAGTAAAAGATCGAGACTGTTAAATGTAGAAGATGATATGAGAGTAGTACTGTCATTTCTACGACCAAATATAAATGAAATTATCAAAAAACATCAAGCTCAAAGCTCTCATTAAAAGTATTCTTATTACTAACTTGTAATTAATCCCTTAATAAACGTATTGATGCTTTTGTAGTACATATTATTTTATTTTACATTAAAAATTATTATCATAAACTATTTTACACAGTGTATTATAGGTAAGTAAACAACTTTTAAACTATCTTTTTCTTCCTGTGCCGGCAAATTTTGAAATCGTTAAAAGTGTCCCGCGACAAAAAAAAAAAAAAAAAAAATGGTAATGACTGATGTAGACTATGTTTTGACATCAGACAAGTTTACAGAAGCACCTTTCAAAATTTTGGGGTCTTACGTTATGTTATCAGGCATTTATCATCCATAGGACGTAGCAAATGCTATCCTTGCATCAGACATACGATCACTAATTCGTTTCGCACGACTCCACAGATAGCCAGTTCTCAGATGTTTCGTAATAGGTTTGTATCTTTATTTTTCAATTTATAATTGTACCTGTTTAATAAATAGTGATCTGATAGCAGTTAGCGTACTTCTTTATTCATATATTTATTTTATTTTTTAATAATATATCGAATCTATATGATTTCAGATGGCAGATTTCAGGCTTAATCCCGATTTCAAGCGATATCGTTTAAAACTTGTTTAATTTATAATACATCAAATTGTTTGTGAAGATTTGCAGCAACATTATTGTAATGACATATACGTTGTATCGTACTAAATATGTCAGTAAAGAATCTTTTTTTTCCTCCTTTTTAGTCAAAATTAACGTCCTACTGAAACGCCAATAAAAGAGTCTGGAGACCTAAGTATAGCTTTCTTTTACAAATACACACTTTCTTTGCTTTTAAAGGAGAAAACGAGATTATGAATAGTCATAGAATGAATCTGACGTCCTAGGTGGAGGCTTTGTATGACTAATCAAAGTCCATGTCTTATTATTCCCACCCATATATTATACATTTTATGGTGTACTCCAGTTACAGAAATTGAAGATGACTGGATTTGGATTAGGCAAAGCACGCGACGCCTCCCTGCCGAAGGGAAGAAGGCCTTCGTGGAGGACCTTTTGAGAGAAACTTGCTTGTATTTACTTTAAATACGGGGAGGATCACAAAACTTTCCATACGACTACTCATTTCTCCAGGATCTGAAGCCCGCTTTCACCGATTTTAGTGCTCCCGCTAATGGCCCTGCATGTTAGAAATACTTTCATTTCAGCGCTAATAACCACTTTTCGAAATAATACTTCCCCATTCCCCACGAATGGTTTAATAGAAAGGCTAGAGCCAAGTTCGCCGAATCAAGGCGATTTATGTGAAAGCTGGTCAAAGTTAACGAATAGTAGTGTTCGCCTCTGAAGTGAGCCGAAGTTTGTATTTGATTGCATTCTTATGGAGTCAGTTCAAACAAACGGAAAGGATTCAAAGATATCCTGGTCGATGTATTCTGAAGTTGCTTCCTCAAATGATAACCGTTCTTTGTCAATGATAATCTTTCGGAATAGTGTCAAAATGCCATCCAGCTTCAAAGACAAACTTTCCAGGCAACTGGAAGAAGGGTATCTGCATAGCCAGTTCAAAGACGTGTTCATGCAGCTGGATTGTATGCATGTAGGTTAACTGCTTGTGTCCTAATATCCTCACAGAAAAAGAAAGTTCGAAGAAATTGTTGTGAAGAACACCGTATTGAGACCTGGTGAAGCTCTGTTTTCCAACAAATCTCAGAGTTCTTGAACATGCCTTCAAGTCCCCAGAGCATCCCAAACATTTTCAATTGGATTTAGATCAAGAGAACGTGCTGGTCATACAGCTGGCCTTCTACACAATCCTGAACAGTGAGTGTACGATAACATGGTGTTATAGTCGATGAATAGAAATCTATCACCGAAAGCAACACAGAAAAGGCGAATATGAAGCAGCAGAGCTTCATCAATGTATCGTTGCCGGTCAAAGTCCCAAATATAACCTAATGTAGGGAGTGTACAATCATCATCATGCCGGCCCATACCATGATACTACATCTCGGATATTGGTCCCTTCTCAGATCAGTTGTGTCAGAATAGTTGGAGTCTACAATCCGAAGATATACTGAACCTACTGAGAATAGTATGCAAGCCCAGAACTGCTCAGTTCAATTGCGCTGCTCGTGACAGTTTTGTAAACGGACGGTATGGTGCTGTCTGGAAAATGGAACACATACGACAAGTCTGGAAGCGTATAGTGCTCCTTCTCGTGAACCACAGGCTACAGTTTTTCGGGATATCCGTTGTCCTGTGGCAGCAAGAAACTCATTCGCCACCTACTGAGCCGTTTCTTTTTGAAGATAGGCAATGTACTTGATTTCTGCAGGCGTCATACAAGAAACACGACCTCTGTGAGGCTGGCTACACATTCCAGTTGTTTTAAATGCATTCCACAGCCGTAAAATGACGCTGTGAGCGATCCTGAGCTGCCTGACAATATCTATTATCTTTCGCCCTTCTTCTATCCTTTTAGTGATACGTAAAATCATCTAATTATGTCGGCACACCGAAACAATCAAGATCGTCAATCAGATCTTTGCCGTAAAACTTTCACTTGGTTCAACAGCTGCCAAAATAAAGAGGCCAGGAAATGAAAATTTGCATACACACGCTCCTTTTTTCTATTATCCTGCCCTTTTCCAACATTTCACATTCTGCTTCCTTTTACGTTGTGGTTACTATAATTGTTAGTACTGTCTGTCCTTAGCAAATGTCCAGCAGCGTACATTACTAATGTCTTAATAACGTTTACAGTTCTTATTTGAAATTTGATTTTTAAATATTTATTTTAATTAAATAAGCTATTTACTAATGTCAAATTAATTGATTTTATAAATAATTATATGCTAGAATATAAAATCATAAATATGAAGGTACTTAAAAGATATTAATTTACAATTTATGAAATCCGAATTCTTTCAAAATAAAAATTTACATATACGTTTGTGTAAAATAATTCTTATCTTTAGAAGTCTGAAATATTTTTTTAAGTTTCATTTATTTACTGGTTTCTAAGACTTAGAACTTCGTTATAATCTCGAAAGTTAAACAGTAAACTTCACTTAGTTAAAAATAGGCTAAAATTTTCCTACTTAAAAGCAGTAAAATCACTTTCGGGGACTTTTATGGTACATACAGAGTAAAATGCGCAATCAATTAATAAATTACAATATAGTAATATTATTACAGCTGTCTTGAGATGCAATTTAGTATAAAGTTGTTCACGCTATCTGCATTAATGCTTAAGTGTCTTGAAAACTTTTAGACAGGGGCTTAAAAATGAAATTTATAGTACTGCTGCAGAATCATGTAAATTTTTCAAACTTCAAAAATCTTCAGTCTTAATTGAAATTAAAATTTATTTGCCATCCAAAACACTTTTTAAACTTTAAACATATGTTATTTTTTACAGCTTGCATTAAAATCTTGTCCATCATAAACAAACATTGTTGCCGCTCGACGACACGTAAGATTTTTCATTTATCATAATTACAAAACTGCGTTACTACAAAAAAAAAAAAAAAAAAAAAGAAATCATTTAAAAAGTTACTTTATCTGGACTTCCTAGCAACATTTTGCAATAAATATTATTTTTACTACCTGTTGCGGGTACTTGAAAAATTTCTATCTTCTGTATATTGCCATTTACGTTCAGAATAAATTAAGTTGTTAGATACAGACTGAAAGCTTTTATATAAGAAGTGGGATTTAAGCTTCGAAAATCTATTAACATCAGAAACAGCAGCTTTCAGCACAGATGATATTTCTTTTTAAATTCGAACTTTTTCGTGAACATTGGTTATTAAAAATGAGAAATGCTATATATTTCTTACTACAACGTCGATTTGAAGCTAATAAAATAGTAACAAAACATGGATTTAATTCGAAAAGTTATCAAGCTACGTTTTGCTTTATTACAACTTTCGGTTAGTTACACTTGACTGAACAATAGTGTGTTGAAGGAATGAATTCAAATTGGATAATGGAGTACCATTCAAACCAAAAATTTAAAATTACTTAAAAGAATTATATTGAGGACATAGAGACCCGATGAATTTTGTGAAGGAGGATTAAGAACTATTTCGATGCCAGAACACATTGAAGTTCTGCAACAAATGATACTTTAGATCATCATGTCGTGTAAGTTAAAATTGAATCTTTGAGTCTACGAAGCATCTTTGAGTATTTCAAGGTCTCGAATACTGTCAGTTTCATATGATGATATAAGGTATTTTCTTCCTCCTTCCAGTATGCCTTCTTGGTGTAATGGTAGCACATGGGGAGCGTAATCGAGAGGTCTAGGTTCGATTCTGGTGAAGGCACTGCTCATTTTCACGTTTCCTGCTTTTAAAAAATAATCTAATGACTCTACAGTGGCACTCGAACTAAGAGATGGTGGACAATAATTCGTCCCCACCAGGATTTGGCGATTAGGTCTCCTGATCCCCAGTCGATTCTTAAAAGAGAGAGTACATAAGGTGTTTTCCCTCTCCTTCCTGCGTGCCTTCGTGGTGTAACGGTAACACACTCGGAGCACATGCGAGAGGTCCAGGTTCGAGTCCCAACGACAGCTTTGCTAATTTTTCATGCATCCTGCTTCAAAATAACCTAATGACTTTACAATGATTTTAAAACGAAAAAAGTGCTTATGTGTTGGATTTCATCCAATTTAACTTGACTCCGAAGAACTGTTCTTTCTAGGTCCCTGCAATCAAGCATAAGTTGCGTGGCCATCGATTTAACAACTCAGACGTAGTAGTTGAAGATTTTAAGCCGCATGTTTCTGCTATGACATTATATGAACAAGGTACTTTCTTCACCCTTCCTGCGGGCCTTCGTGGTGTAACTGGAAACTTATCCGGCAGGTAACCAGGAGGTCCGAAGTTCGAGTCACAGAGAGAGCGTTGCACATTCATCATCGATATAACCTAATGACTCTATAAGTGGCGCCCGCACTAAAAGGTAGTGTACAATAATTCGTCACCACCAGGATTTGACGATTGGGTTCCCTCATCCCTAGTCGCTCTTTAAAAGGGGCCTATATAAATTATTTTCTCCATGCTGTCCAAGTGCCTTCGTGGTTAACTGGAAGCACATCCGACGCTTATGGGAGGTCAGGAGTTCCAATCCTGGCAAGCACAGTGCACATTTTTCATGTTCCTGCATCGATATAACCTACTGACTCTACAATTGTTTTGAAAACTGGCCTATTCAACAGTATTCATGCTGAAGGCGAATAAAAAACGACATTTTTCTACGCAAGAATAATTTATGTATTGATTTCCAAAAATCTAAATGCTGGCGTGTATATATATACCTTTAAAGTTGAAATTGATCTTCAAAGTTAAAATAAAGCGCCAACACAGCTAAGATTATAAATATAATTTAATTATTAATATCGATTACCCCCTTGGAAATCTAAAGTAAAAACTATTGTAAGGTGAAGCTTATTAAAAGTGAATCTTCCCTCGGAAATGAAACGTAAAAACTATTGTAATGTGAAGCTTATTAAAAGTGAATCTTCTAGGAAAATAGGTTTAAACGATGGAAATTATAAAAGTTAGTAATTAATGTATTTCAATTTTTAAAATATAAAGATAAAATAAAACAAATTTAATTTTAGTTGACTCCACAGAAAAAGTCTGACTTTGTAAGGGGAATTAGCTCTTTTCGATAAAATCACCAATAATTATGAGATCTGATCGTGTTTAGTCTCTTTCGTGTATTTAAATGAAATTCAATTTAAAAATTGCTAAGAAATATTTCAGTCTGATATTGAATAGATTTATTTTCAAATACACGAAAGAAATCCCTTTTATCGACTTAATATCAGATTGAAGTACGTCGATTTAATATCAGATTGACTGAACTATGCTTTACATATATTTCTTAGCAATTTTTAATTGAATTTCATTCAAATACACGAAAGAAACGAAACATAGTCAGATCTTATAATTAATGGTGATTTTATAGAAAAAGACTTATTCCCCTTGAAAAGCCAGCCTTTTTTCATGGAATCAACTATAATCGACTTTGTTTTATTTTGTCTTTATATTTTTAAAATTTAAATACATGGATTACTAAATTATATGATTTCGATAGTTTAACTTCATTTTCCTATAGGATTCACTTTAATAAGTTTCATAATTACATTTTTTACTTTTCATTTTCAAGGTGCTAATAGATATTAATAATTATGTATATATATATATATATATATTTCAAATTAAAGTAATTAAAGTGGAACATTATGTTGTAAAATGAATTAAATAAACAAGAGTTAATAATTAAATCAAAATTAGATAATGAGAGTGGTTAACATTCCAACAGGAAATACGCATATCAAATTTAAACAAAACATTTAAAAACTGAAACAATATATATGTATAGAGAGAGAGAGATCTGAAGCTGGATAATATTTAATTAATAAATGTCGAGTATAAGAATGAATAATATCTCTAAAATGCTGCGAAACTGATTTGAAGTTGTGGGGTTCAAAACTTCTATCTAACAGCTAAATGTGAGGAACCTCGTGCACATAGATAAGCGAATAATCGCTTGAGTGCGTGAACAGAGACGTAAGACTCAGGAAGGGTTAATTATCCTTTATTTCTCAAAATAAGATTTAACACAATCGGCTCCTATCTCAGAGCGTACAGCAAAGCCTCCACTTGGGCTTGAACTCAAATTAATAAGAACTAAAGCTTAACTAATGCTTAGCTAAAAAGATACAGCCGAAGATATCAAGATTCTAAGTAGTTGGCCCCTAAATCTCAATTACGTTGGCGAAGCTATCAAGGGCCTTAAGTACGGCCGAGCATAAAAAGTATAATGGTAAAATAAAGAAAAAGTAAAATATGTTATGGTAAAATAAACAAAAAGATTTAAAACAAATTTTAAATTTAATTAAATTAAGTTAATTAACTATGCCCGTTATTTAAACTCTTTTCTATCCGAGAAATCACATTTTTTGTTTGTTTGTATTTGTTTGCTCTTATTAACTTAATTTAATTAATTAAGTTTTAATGATAAATTTTACTTGTTTTTTATTTTAATGGTAAGTCCCCTTTCCTGAAGTGTTAGATAAAGTTTTCAGATTGCAAATGCCACCATACTCTTTTGTACAGATATGCCTAGAAACTTTCTATATTGATATTAATATCGCACAGTTTTATTGTGAACATTTTTAATTCCCTTGCAGCTTAAAAATTTTTATACAGCATGTTTTTAAAATATTTCCTGTAGAAGTTCATCATGTCTCATAAATTCTTCAGCGCAGAAATCTCAGAAACCTCAATGGCATTTCCCGTAGCTGCTAAATAGGAATACATTGTGAGGCTTACTTTTTAACAAGTTATTTTATATTAATGCTTTTCTACATTTTTTCATCATTAACATTCACAAGTATGCAAATTAAGTTGAGGTTGTAGAGTCATTAGGTTATTTTAAGCGGGGGACGTGAAAAATGAGCAATGCCCTCGCCGGGACTCGAACCTGGACCTCTCGAATAGGAGCCGAGTGTGCTAACCGTTGCACCATGAAGGCATGCAGAAAGAAGGGAGAAAATATCTTATATGCTCCACCTTTCTAAAGGGTGACTGGGAATTAGGGGAACCAATCACGCAATCTTGGTGGTAAAGAATCATCATTCACCGCCTTTTTTTTAATTCGGACACTACTGTAGATCGTTAGGTTATTTTAAACAGGAGATGTGAAAAATGAGAAATTTCTGCGCTGGGGCTCGAACCTGGACCTCTCGAATACGCGTCGGGTGTGTTAACCGTTACACCACGAAGGCATGCAGAAAGGAGTATAAAGAGCGAATGAAAGCAATGTTTTGCACACTGTACTTTGACAAGGTTACATTAGCTGTTTATCCTTATCTTTGTGCTACTATGAGCTGCTGGCAAGTTATCTTGCTTTAAAAACTGGGATGAGGTGGAGGAAGTCATTTGAAGCGAAAGTTCGTTGATAATTTAATAGAGAAAAACGTTAGTTATCACAGTATTTATCAGGCAAAATATATGAAATAAAACATTTTAAAATTTATTTTTATATCATTACGATTTCCTCAATAGCAAATGTCACATAGAAAAAAAAATTAAAATCGCATTGGATATTATGAAAATTTGAAATTAAAATCTCAGTACACGTGATAAACGTAAAACCACTCGTACCTGTATCCCGTTATTTGAACATTTCATTAACAAGATAAAATCTGGATTTATTTAAAAGAGGGGGGAAAGCTAAAATTTGAACGGCCAGGAGTAAAACATGCATTTTTATTTTTTTTTAAATTCGAAAATATTAACGGAGTCTGCTGCAATTAAATAATTTCAAGATAGGTCATTGTATATAAAATAAAATATCTCTCAAAGACTCAAACAACTGGCATTCAATTAAAATATCCTGGATAGAGAGTAGAACATTGCATCTAGTACAAATTGGTTCACCTTCGCCTTTTAATAAATGTTCGTGAATATGTCTAGTGGGGCAGATGCGCAGTTGAACCTATAGAAGTTCCCATCTATGGTTCCTGTTCAAACTCTAATTTTTAACTCTGGGTTTAATACGTATAAATTCGTTATTAATTTGTACATCGCAGAGCCGTTGACATTTAAGGACGGTTCTCTGAGTGATGACCTTTTAGACAAGACCTTTTGGTAAGAGGGATAAAATAACTAGCGGTTTCAGCTGTAGATTTTGCTGCAATACCAGCCAATTCCTTCTCTTTCGCTTTCCTAGGTGCTCAGGTATCTAAAAGTACAAGATATTGTATTTTCGATCTTTTAAGCTCTAATTTAGTTTCATTACTTCGACAAACAGAGGGTTATCAGCGGATGAAAAATTCTACAGTGAACACTAACGGAGTCTGTGTATACATTTTCTACCGTGTTGTTTGTGATGAAAGATAGAGTCTAGTAGGCAGCAATTGTGTTTGCTGAAAAGATTGAATGATGCAGTCTCATGTCTTTCACGTAGTTTCCAATCACAAAGGCAGACCCAACTCGATCTCTACGAACGCCAAAGCGCACTGGTACTTTGTTAACGGTATTCAGATCTGGGCTGTTGAAACAACTGCCTAAGTAAATCACTAGTGTTTCTCTAGTCGAAGTTACAACAGATGTTAGGAATCTGTTTTCTAGCGTTACATAAGGATCAGCTTCATACTGTTTTATCTCTTTGATTTCAGTATCATTTATGCCATAACTTTCAATAAGTGGGCGTACGCGTTGTAAAAAGGAAAGATTGTGCAATGTTATAGCCAGTTAATCAAACAAGAGACGGTGAACAAGAGGGAAATTTTGCGTCATGACGTTAAAACAGTATATAAGAGGCTAACTATTCTCGTCTAAAATTTAACAATGATTCAAAATATTCGACATAAAGGTTGTGGATTAGAGATGCTCCGCAGGTTGCACAATACACTGCTCAAAACAATAAGGTTATACAAACAAAGAAAAAATGTGATTTCTCAAATAGAAAAGAGTTTAAATAACGGGTTGGTTTCCCCTGACCAAAAGTAATGTTGCACACCTACAAGGCATGGAGTCAATGAGGTTATCAATAAGAGACTAGGGTATTCTCTTCCATTCCTGTAAAAAACAGCTTTTAAACTGTTGAATTGTTTCTGGAGTAGCAACCATTCTCCACAGAATGTCACAAACATGTTCTATTGGGTTCATATTTGGGGATCATGCTAGCCAATCCATTAGAAAGATTCCTTCGTCGAAAACTAGCTGAACACACATTATCATCCATTAGACTGAATTCATCCTTGATTGCTGCAACGTAAAGGACCACAATAGGTCTGAGGATCTCTTCCCTATATCGCTGATATATCGTCCTTTACGTTGCAGCAATTGTGGTCCTTTACGTGCTCCATTCTTGATAATGCGCAGTTCGGTTCAGTCATTGATAGAAATATCGGCCCATACCATTATTCCGTCTCCACCAATGAACAAATGTAGGAGCATTCATTGTACCGAGTTCTCTCCAGATGAGATTCCGCTTATTGTTTTTTGTAACACTGTACACCAAAGCGTGACTCGTCCGTGAAGAGCACGTTACTCCACTCATCTCGTACCCATCTGAGATGCTCCTGTGCCCACTTCTGCCCGCAGCAAGGTGGTCCTGTGTCAACGAAATGCAAACCATAGGTCTCCAAGCATACAAACCCACATGGTAGAGTCGGTTTCGAACAGTGTGAGTCGAAACTCTGTCACCAGTAGCACTCGTAAGGTGCTGCTGCAAAAATGTGGCGTTCATAGTGTGATTGCTGCTGTCCGTTAGCGTTAAATATCAATCCACATTTTGTGTTGTTGCAGGCGTACGACCTTGTCCCACAGCGAAAATTTCCAGTTTCCAAAAAAGGATTCCACAGTGGAAATGGCACTTTCAGAAACTCCTAACGCTTCCACTACAATGGATTGCGTTTGACCCTCCTCTAAATAACCGACAGCATTCCAGGCTACCAGTTCAGCTAAGCATCTTGCTGGAACATCGTGCCCACTGTTACAAAACATTCAACGCTTGCGCCTGTCAGTTCTATTTAATGTCTTCCTAAAGAAGGATTTCTGCAAGTCGCTTTTCACACCTTATCTAAAATGCGTAATTTTCAATGTTACACAGAAAATTTATATATTCCCAACTTTATAAGCGTTATAATTTTCCTTTTTAACTTCTATTTCCTTTTTGCTAAGAACGTTGTTGGTTATATGGTTATTTCATACCGACTTTAACAATATCCTCTAATTGTTTTGAGCAATGTATATATATATATAAATGAAGAGTTTAATGATGTGTGGAATCGAGTTTTCATAATACTGAAGCCTGTGGCGACCTATAAACCAGAGACTCATAATTAATTTTAGATTGGATAAGAGATTAGTAAATTTGAAGCAGGGAGCTTCAATCTGCTTCTGTTGAATATTCGATAAAGTTTAAATGATTTAGTCATCTTGTGTTAAGATTTAAAAAATGCTATAAGAAAATAGGTTTCTTGTTGAATATCACTCCGAGAAAATTTATGTACTATAGTCTGAAGGTCGGAAAGAACCTTCAAACTATTAATATTGCTATAGGTAATCCCTACCTGTAATAATGTGCTACCTATAGTACATAACTATTACTATAATTTACCTAAAGTAATAGTAATTGTGTACTATTACTATTACTATAAGTAATCTATTCAATTAAAGATGAGGGTCTACATGTAGGTTTCGTCTGCGACAAAAACTACGCACAGACGGTACTTTTCGTTGAAATCTTATATCCGTTATTTCTGCCCATTTAATAGTTTTATTTGTAGATAATCTACAATTGTATATAAATCCACCACATGCAAGTATTTTGACAATTAATTTAAAAACCATTATCATACAACGATTATTGAACTGTTTAAAGAAGTTCTTTCAGAACAGAGTTAATTTTGCTATTGTAACGTGTGACACTCAACTCACATCATTGAGATACACCCTTCTCCTGAACAAATACATTTTACAGTAAACAGCCTAATCAAACCATTTAATAAATTGCCAAAAGATCCTATTTGATCTACTGGAAATGCCTGTTCCTTAAAACGTTTTGCATAAAAATAGGTAAATGTCTATGCAAGCCATAACCGGAGAGATTATATAGCATCCCATACCTCCATGTCCTGTCATAACGGGAAAACATCTTTGGGAACGGACCAAAAAACGAAAAAACATTAGCGAGCCAATATAATTTATTCTAAAACTTTAAAAAAAGTACACAAATATTAATGTGATGAATGAAACTTCAAATGCATTTAAAGTTTTAGAACTGCCATTCACTAATTCTGAAAAGTGATGATTAAATGCCCATTTGGCAAGCGATTTCGATCTTTTAGCCTTTCTTTCTATCTTCTATTTTCTAGCTACTAATTCTTCCTAAGCTTCATGGTAGAAAACACTTCTTGACATGCATAAGATAAAATAAACATAGTACTAATTTTCTGGGCGTGAGATAGATATAAAATTTGGGAAACTTGTTTACTGTAACGATTTGTAAATCTCTAATTCGGAAGCCTTAAGAAATAACTGCTTGAGATGATTATCAGATTGTAAGCCAATTAATTCAAGCCGTAAATCCGACCTCAATGCTTCTAAATTTATGTTGAAAAGCCTGGTGAAAAATCCGATTCTGTTTGAATGGCACTGAGATCTTGAAATCTGCTTTCAAACTCAAATGCGGTTTTCTGAAAGCATCTTTTCATAACTCTTAAGCTTGTTTTCATTTCCTGAGAGACTCGAATTTAACTTAAGGAAATGAGACAAAAAGGTTTCAATTAGCTGCCCAGCAACCAGATCAAGTTTTAGTTGCAAAACCTTTGGGCCCACAAATCGGCAATAAACAGATCTTTTCCTTGCCATTTAGATATTTAAGTTTTCATGTAACGAAGAAAATCTTTGAAAATTATATTATATAAAGTATATTGTTTTTATTTTCGGCTGATTATATAGAACCCTCAGACAAGCCGAAGCTAGCCCGCCAGCCGTTATTTGCCTATCTCTATCCTGTCGTATGCATTTTTGGTATCAAAAAAGATGTGTCAACGCTAAGTGGTTCCTCTTAAGAAAGTCATTATGAATTGTTTTTTCTAGTAACTGAAGGTTATCCAATGTAGCTCTGCCTTTCAAAAAACCATTCTGATGTGGTCACAGATGGTGATTTTGCTGTAAATAGGCAACAATTTATCAGTTTTAAAAAATTTTACAAATTCAGTTGGTCAGTGCAATGGGCCTACAGTCAGAGTCTTCTTTTATTCTTTTACTGGTTTAGTTATCTTAATAATTACAGCTTTCCGCCATGCAATTGGAAAAATGTGCCTCTTTCACGTTAAATTATACACTCTGTCACAAAAAATATATGCACCTAGAAGGAAACGAACTACTATCACGTAACATACATATGTAGAGTATGAGGAGATAAACAAATGACTACAAATTCAGAACAAAAGATCATTTTATTAAGTTATGGCATGAAAACGGTTACAAATCAGTAAGTAATATAGCCATCTCTGTCAGCTATAAAATCCCAAATCGGTCACCTATGACCTGTTGTGGAAAATCCTGCCATAAGCTTTGCAAAATGGGCAGTTAATTCACCAATATTCCGGGACGGCTGCAGTTGCCTTCCAAGCATGTCCCAAACGTGCTTTATTGGCGAGAGGTTTTTTGATCTGGAAGGCCACGGGAGTACGTCATATCCTTGAAGACATTGTTGGGAGAGTCGCGCAGTATGTGGACGAGCGTTATCATGCTGAAAAATTGCACCTGAGCAACATGATAGCATAAGCTGTACAACCGGCGTTACGGTGTCGTCCACATAACTGCGAGCGGTTGCAGTGCCTAGAAGGACGACTAGAGATGATCGTGTGTCCCAGCAAATCGCTCTCCAAAATGTCACACCTTGTGTAATCGCCGTACGCCGCTCGAAAACAAATGCTGAATCAAATCCCTGGCCTGGCCGACTCCACACGCGTGTGCGTTGATCATCAGCACTGAGATTAAATCGAGATTCATCGCTGAAGATCACACACCTCCAGTCGGCCCCACTCCAGCTTCCTCGAATTTGGCAAAATCCAGTCGATACTGCCTATGATGGGAGTCAGTGGTAGGCGTCTTAATGGACATCGGCAGTATATACCAACGTCGACCAGGTCGTGACCGAATGGTTTCGCTTGCTACCATCGGATGCCTGGGAGCTGGTAAATGGCTTCGTATCAATGCTAGCGACATTGTTGGTGCGGAAGTGGCCGTTCTTATGATTGCGTGATCCTCGTGTTCATTTGTATTCCTGGGACGCCCTGACCCTCCGCAACGTAGACTATCCCTTCAGTGATCCATTGTCGCCAGCAGCCAGCAACTACCATATTACTCCGACCAAGGTAGCGGCCAATGCGTCTATTCGACCAACCTGCTTCTCTGAGGTTACGCCCCTTCTCAAATACCTTCTTCTATACTCCCTTTCTCAAAGTCCGACAACTGTTCGTACTGCCGCCGGTTACATCTCAGAAGCATCTCGATTCACAATACCGTCCATCCAAGTCGACAGATTGGATGGCACGAGCCTATGGCATGAAACTCTGCCAGCTGCGCATCTCATACGAGCGCTTATCCTTTATCATTGACGTCGAAATTTAAATCCTTCGTATATCTCTTATCAAACTATATTCCTGCAGAGTTTCGTGATTGTGGCTCGATTTCTTCTGAGTGCATATATTTTTGTGACAGAGTGTATAATGTGAAAAAGGCGTCAAAGAGCTCCAAGGCAAAAATGCTTTATCATATCAAAGCTACTTCCTCCAAAATACGGACTAGTTTTATCGGATTTTGATAACACTCTTGTTAACTCAAGCATGCTAAAGTCGCTATTATGCTTTTCAAAGTGGATGTTGTCGAATATCACTCAAGTTATTTCGGCATGTAGCTGACAAAATAGAAATGCAATGAATGGGTAACTGCTGTCACTAGAAATGTCAGCAAAAGCCGCATTAACAGTATATGATATTTCTTCTCTGCTGTTGGTAATCTGCCCATTTCTTTTAGGATCGAAAGAAAGTAACCATGATATACATCTCATGCTTTTCAATTTTTCCGTGCGAAGGTCTATTTGACATAGAAGATCTTACTGCGGACCTTTGAAAGCCTCTCCGACTTCTCCGCCGCACTTTTCTAGTATTTGCTTTGTCTCTTTCAAAAGCCAAAACAATAAACAAGTTTGGAAAACCGCCGACTATATACTGAGCTGTCCTTTGCTGTCTGTGTGCCATGTTCTGTACACATACTCTATATTATGCAACGTTCTGTGCACATATTCTATATGAATTATTTCTTGGAATTCTAGACTTTCTAAATATAGGATTTGGGGACTTTTACCTTCTTTTTTTCTGAAAGAGAACAATTTCTTTTTTATTTTCTACTTCAACTTCTTCTAAACTATTTTTCACTGATTCATTGGTTTTAGTGAATTCTTTTATGTAGCAATCACAGATGTCTGAGTGGATATTAAATGCGTGGATTTAAGAACCCCTGAAAAAGTACTGCTTGGGCATGACTCAGTACTATCTGATTGAGGACAATGCGCTTTGCTTCTGCATAAGCTAGCTTTCCTATGATTATGAAGTTCTGTACTTCTTTCCGTTACTTCCATTTTGCACAGAATCATGGGTGTATTGGATTCTCGCCTTTACAAATTACGCAGAGAAGTGAGTTGGAAGATCTGTCATCCTCTTAGCCGCACATGTGAGATTTGTAGGACAGCAGGTTTTGAGTGGCTAACTCATTGGCATTGGAAGCATTGCAATGGATTTGGCCCATACGGCTTTAAGGCACATGCAGTTAATCAGCTTTAATAAACTTCAGTGAATCTGAGGAGCGAAGGTAAATGGAATGTATTTTGTCTTAATTAATTCTCCATTTTCTACGAATTTTCATTCATTAGCAGCACATATTGCTAATCAAAGATAGATAGATAATATCTTTTGCTGTGAAGTAGATAGTCAGTCATTTTCTAACAAACGTCTTAAAAATGTGGTGTTTATGGATAGATTACTGTAACTGGTATTGTTCCTAGGGTAGTTGATTTGGTGTTTTTTGGCTTGCTAATAGCGGATACTAAATGTGCTGCTCAGAAAAGATAACATTTTTTGCAGTTGACCTCATGTATAATTTATCACATGAAAACAGTGACTGTCTATTTTTTCTTTTCTTTTAAATGGCTTATATATTTTTTTTATTTTAGTCTCTTTAATAACATCATAATTACTTCCATAATTGAAAGATAAAAGAAGTCGGATCCAACCACCTCACTCATCACGGATCCATGCAAGGGAACACAGATTCCTGTGTTAGAGCCTATACAATCCCAAAGTGCTCCCATGATCGGCTTTCCTGAGTACGGGAACACCATATCACTTAACCTCAAACCACTGTCACTGAGGTTGGGAGACCAGCCGAGTGACACACGCGAGGGCAAATAAGTGTATCCCGATAAGCTGAAAGAGGACAATGTTGTGCGTTGGAGACGATGCTTCGACCCTTCTTCCGAAACCTTCCTTTCCAGTGACACAGGTTTCCATGCCAGCAAACTCCTCGTGGTTATTGACAAAGCCTTTAAAAAGTTTTCAGTGTACCTTAAAAGACGATTCACTATTAGAAATAGCATTAATAACCTTGTCGGGCTTCCATTTCATCCTTTTGGCAGTTATTAAATTGCACGGATTCTCATTCAGTTTTCAAGTCATTTTCTCGCCAATGAATGAAATCTATGATTCGACTCTTACAGATTCCATTTCTGACTTTAATTCTTGGAGAATTTATAGCATATCCTGTCAATGTGGTTTCAGATATATCAGCCAAACTAAAAGATCGTTAAAGTTTAGTATCAAGAAACACGAATTTTATGTCCTAAAAGGCCAAATTAACAAGTTTCGATGGCTAATCATAGTTGGAAATTTAATCATAAATTTCACTTTGGTTCCGCAAAAATTATTCAGAACGCTTCTTGAGTTGGTAAATTGGATTTTCGTGACGCTGTTTACATTCACAAAGATTTAAGTCGGAGATAAGAGTATTAACTGCATCGCATGAGGAGCCCCAATGAAAGCTTTGGTTTGGCCTGGTTTGATTTATTTCATTATGGCAAAGCACTCGAGGACTATATGTCTAAAAGAAGGGATGCTTTCGTGGAGGACATTCTATGAGCAGCTGGCTCGTGTACACGTTACGCATGGAGAAATTCATGAAAACGCCCATGCAACGAGCCCATTCGTGGGATTCGAACCTCGAACCGAAATACCAGTGTTCAGCGACTTTACCTCTCGACTGCTGGTGGACTAACTTCTGAAAGGAAAACTACAGATGAGGCGAGAAAGTTGAAAGCGACAGAAAAGAGGAAGAAAATGGACGAGATCTCTGGGGCTCCAAGATTGTGACACTCGTTTGATAAAGAATTTATTCCCGAAAAGGGCTAAAATGCCTCGGGATTTTCATACCCGAAGAGTGAGCCTCTGAGAGCAAAATTTAGCCAAGGCTTGTCATATCCATATAAATTTGTGAGAGTGTAAAATACAACTCCATGAACGCATGCACAGAAAGTGATAGAAATCGGCAAAAAGGTGAGACACCGAGTGAACAATAAGTGATGTTTATTGCAGCATGATACACATATAAAAGAAGCGACTATACAATATGCTCAGTAAGTTGTAGGCCCACCTTTTGTGGAGACATAGCCAGGGTCACGTGTATGTACATTACGCCAGAGAAAGGGATCATAGCAAGACTGTAGGACAGTCCATATACGAGTTTCGCTCCAACTCCGGATTTTACCTAAAAAGCTATACATCGATCACTTAGCCCGAGACAGACTTGCCTGTACCCTTACAATATCTCTCGTTCCTGAACTGATTACCGATGAGAATGGCGGCTCTAGTCTTGTGAAGACAGATAATCTTCCCCCATATTTCCTACTCGCAAAGTATGGATATAATGAGTGATCAGCTGAGGGGTTGGACCCGATTAGCCGCATAAGCAGGACAGCCAACTCATGCTTTGCAGAACCTCCTCCACCTCATAGAAGGACACACGTAGGGGCTTACAGACGCAAAGAAAGTGAGAATTACCTCCCGAGACTTAGATATTTCATCTGCCAACAATACGGACTAGTGGTGATCTGCTATCGTAGGCAATGGCGCCCCAAACCATGGCAGCTCGTTGTCGCGCAGAGTGGTGTCCCACAGTTACGGCCGCATTGAATTTGTCACGACCTCGCCTCCAGACTAACGAAAAGTATGACTTGTTGGAAAACACCGAAGTCCACGTGGCTCTATATTTACACCACTGTAAACGGAGGCGTCCGTGCTGTTGGTTCAATGGCAGCCTTCTTAACGGACACCAGGCATATAGGCCACCGGTTTCCAATCGGCTAATAATGGTCCTGGCCGATATAGGAGCATCAAGAGCGTTTTGCACCTGCCGCAAAATGTCGATGGAAGTGGCA
Organism: Stegodyphus mimosarum; assembly: GCA_000611955.2. Taxonomy (NCBI): domain Eukaryota; kingdom Metazoa; phylum Arthropoda; class Arachnida; order Araneae; family Eresidae; genus Stegodyphus; species Stegodyphus mimosarum. The sequence continues at coordinate 1,193,049 of KK119706.1, forward strand.
TGCGGGCTACCCACATGCGTCGTTCTACGCCTACTGGAGTCACTCTGGCAGTACTGCCACACCTGAAACGTGACAGATTCTTCGAACCCTTTTCGCGACATCTAGTGCACGGTAGACGCGGGTAGGTGCCTGTTCGCTGTGATTCGGCGAAAGGACTAACATGCTCTTCTCAGTCCGATCACCATACCCCTCGTGTACTCGTCTACGAAAATAGTATGAAGTAGGCAATTATATATGTCTTAATATTAAGAAACATCTAAATTTAAAAGTTGAAGTTTGTATGAATGATAAGAGAACTTACTCTCAGTTGAACTACAGGAGTCAAGAAAACATGTCTTAACATATTCGGAATCAGTTTCCTTAGAATTCCTTAATGTTGTAGTCAGAGATTCAAAAACGTTTTCCTTTACAATTCCTGAAAAAAATGACATTTTTTTAATTAAAAAGCTATTAAATTAAAAATATTGTAAAATATTATTAAATTTTAAAATCTGAGGATAAAAACTGAATAAGAGATGGACATTTAAAAACCAAAAGATCTTTCGTCCCTACTGGTTTCATTATAAATTATCTCTAAATTGATAATTATTCATTTCAAATGGAAAACTGATTGAAATTCTTTAGATTTATTCAAAAGTAAACAATCTTTTTTTTTTTTTTCTGAAAATTTTTGCAAAAGTATTCTTTAAAAGCGATATTCGGGTTCCATTTATCTTTAGTTTATATGACATGATTTGATATTAATAATCTAGCTTCATATAATGTGATTTCACTTATTTAAATTACATTTATATGTACAAGGTGTTTCGCTACAGCGTATCCAAACTTCTGGGAGAAGTAAATTCTTCAAAAGTGAATCAGGATCAGAAAGTAACGCAAGAGTCTTACGCAAGAGTTACTTCTTTTCTGAACTACGTCCTGCATACGTCAATGCAAAGCAATGTTCCAATATTGCAATGTGTTCGTCCAAATCCCTCACAGAAGTAAATTTTCAAATTACTTTAAATAAGTGGTTGTAATTCCTCTGAGCATTTTAAAATAATATATATATATATACATATATATTCCAAGATCTTCTTTCTTATAAAATAGGGTCAATTCATATAAAATACCTCTAAATGTTTACGATACTGGAAAACGATAACTATGTGGGAGCAAAGAATTAAAAAAAAACAAGATCTTGTTTCTTATAAAATAGGGTCAATTCATATAAAATACCTCTAAATGTCTACGATACTGGAAAACGATAACTCTGTGGGAGCAATGAATTAAAAAAAATAAATAAATAAAGTATCAATATTGTTGAATAAGCATATTAAGTGAAATGGGCAGTACATTAAATTTTTCATATACTTTTTCTGTACATAAATTCCCTATTGTTTAAAATTTCCTTTGCTTCAGACGGTAGCTTTCTTAAAATTGGATCTAGAGCTTCAAATAATTACACATTTTTTTATTTTTCACTTAGACAGAATGGTGAAAAGAGCGATAGAAAATGTTTACTTACATTAGTGCAAAATATTCAAGACCCTGATCAAAATGCGTTTCACTGTAGTAAAATGAGGTATTTTAAAATCTTCTTAATGCGCTTCGCTATTTTCGTACTGATGTGGTAAGATGTTGCAAATAAATTGTACTTAGAACATGTAGGGAACGAATTTCATCTCCTGATCCTTGTGAATTTTACTCTTTGCAAAATTTGTGTTTTAATCAAAACAAAATAAGTTTTCATTCCATCTGTGCTTCATAAAAGTATATTTTAAATGTCTTAATTTTTCTAAATCCTTCTTGTTAAAAATGAATAATAATAATAATAATTTTGCTTTAATATCTAAATTTTATTCAAAGTTGTTAATTACGTTTCGAAGTTTTAAAGTGTAAATTTATTTTCACATTTTATTTTTTCATCCAGTATTTTATTTGATGTCTTCAAGTTTCATTTAAATTTCCTGTACAAGTAAATTTATTTTCACATTTTGCTTATATTTTTCATACATTTGTTGAACAGTTTCAATAATATTCCCAAGCGTAAATTTATTTTTCATGTTTTCATATTTTTATTTTACAATTTCTAATGCTCCATTTCTAGTTTTTGGTAATAAGTTAATTTTTAACATTTTGTTTCTAATGTAATAGTCCATTTTATTATTTTGTTTTCGTCAAATAGCATTTTACTAAGATTAGTTCTTCTAAAATTACTTTTTCTTTTTTCGCAAAGTATTTTATTAAAACGTAATTTTCTTTACACTGACTTTTCTCAAAATTTCTTGATTTGTATATCTTCTCAGGAAACGTCAAGAGGAAAACTAATCCGCATATCAGTTATCTTATAAGTTGAAAAACCCTTTTTCAAACACATTCATTCTTTGAATTTAATCTTAGCTGTCATGGATAATTTCTATCGTTTCATACACTCTTTATCTAGGGCATGCTAAAATTTAAATGCAGATGAAAGTTTTATGCGTATAGTGTACAGTAGAATTCAGCTTCTGGGACATCATATTTTCAGTATATGAAATATGGAAATATAGAATTTATTTGACACCGAAGCATAAAGAATAGAAATGAGAATATCTCGGGTTTCTATATTTCGAGAGAACACATTCCACATACCTTACAAATTACATCTTGCGATTTCCACACATTTTACAAATAGTCTTATTTGATATCACAGACTAAATCGCCATCCTTGTATACTTTTCTGGAAATCTATATCGCAGAATCAAAATTTTGAGAATATTTTGTGATAAAAATATTTTAAACTTTCGCTCTGATTTTCCAATTAATATTTTTTTTCTTATTTTGTATTTCCTCGGAAGACAGTACTTTTGTTTATCCTTTGTTTCCATTATGGCTCATAAATGATTTCTAAAACCCACAAGAACCTGTGTCTGACATAATTTCCTGTTTTCTTATATTCCACGGATAAGGAACTATCCAAATGTAGCTTATCTCAAATGAACCTTACACTCTTCTGTTTCCAATACTTAAATACATATTAAATTTGAATGTGTATTTTTATATGCACTTTTTATTAGTGTGCGAATTTAAAGTAAATTTTGTTATTTGTCAGATATCAATCCAAGATAAACTCTTTAATTCTGCTAGGTAATAAATCATAAGATCATATGTTTTACTTTTAATTGTCTATCATAATAACCATTTACGTTCAGTTAGAGCATAGGTTCCCAACGTGGGCGATAACGCCCCCTTGTGGGCGTTTCAGGCTTTCAGGGGGGCGGTAAAAAACCCAGAGAAAATTAGGGGGCGTTGATATGGCACAGAGGGGCGTTGGAGGATTAGCCAAATATAGTCTAAAAAAGACTTTAAAATCACGCTGATAATTTATTTCTATCACGTGTGCGAAAATTTACATATTTCGATATGAGACTTCACTGTTCAGAGAAAGACATACCTCTCTAGTATGTACGATTCTGGGGCTGCATGTGCTAAAACTAGCAACCTGTCTTGCCAATTTGGCGAGATGCACTCCAAAAAGTCGCAGAAAACTGTTGACTTTTGTTGAAAGGGTCACCATTTTAGTGAAAGGAGCAGTAGAACCGGAGTTCATAATATCAGAAGGAAAAGCCTTCAGTGCAAAAATATATCTTTATTGTCTTTATGTACATATTTATGTTACGTCCAAAGCCCGAAGTTCGGCCAGTTCGCGTTTTGGCCAGGAGGTTTGGCCAAAGTCCGAAATACTTGCAATTAATATTGTATTTTATACTTTGGCCGGCCATTTCGCGAAGTGGCTGGGAATTCTTGGCCAAAGCCTGATGTGATAATGGTAGATTGAGTCTATGGAGCAGAAAAAGACTAAGGATCACCCTTAAAGGTAGTTGACAAATTGAGTACTCAATTTGCCTCTGTATTCATACTCGATACGCAACGCATTTGCTTAAGATATAATTCGTCATTTTGAAGGGCGCAAATCTAATCTTCACACTATCACATTGTTACAGCATATGCGTTCACTGAATAGTTTCTACTCGTTGAACTCACAGAAGTACTCATTTTTAAATACTTCATTTTTAACAGTGTGTAAAACCATCTGCCCTTGATTTCTTTTTTCCCAAATTGGCCGGTCAAAGCCAGAAATCAACAAAAAGATTGGACATTCGCCGGTAAGTTTACAGCAACGTTGGCCAAAATGCGAATTGGCCGATTTCGGGCTTTGGCCGTAACATTTACAAAAAATGTCACTGGGACTAAAAAATGCCACTTACAAGCGGCAACGATAGCGAGATCTCCAACTAAACTGTATTCTAAGAGAGTCTGTAAAAGTGCGTAGGCGACGTTGGACGCGGGAAAAAATTAGAGCGCCGAAATAAGCGGCGGCGGAGTAGACAAATCGTCGCCAGTGGTTTACCCGATCAAAAATTGTAGGTAGCTAAAAATAGAACAGCCCCGCAGAATGCTACAGACTCAGGCTCACACTATCTATCGTTCATCGCAGCATGTACTGCGTACGATGAAAACGGCGTTGCCTTAATATTTTGCTACTTCAACTTATATTATTTAAACCGGCAGTATCCCTTGCAGCTCCCTTAACTTGGATCAAGTATAAGTAAAGAAAAACCCATGTCGGAAGCAAAAAAGAAGAGGCGGCAGTACAGTGCGGATTATATAAAATACGGATTTATCGAAAATCCCTCAAATCCATCATCTCCATTGTGCCTTATTTGTCAAAAAACATTTTCGAATGAAGCGATGAAACCTTCTAGGCTTCAAGATCATCTTAATAAAATGCATCCGGATAAGAAAGACAGAGATATGACCTATTTTCTAGAGATAAAAAAGAAGATTGAAAATCAGCCAACTATATCAAAATTATTTTCATCAGCTTCTAAACAAGACGATGACGGACTTCGAGCTTCGTACAATATCTCATTGTTGATTGCTAAAACAGGCAAGCCACATACTATTGGGGAAGATTTAATTTTACCAGCAGTTAAAGAAGTAATAACCACCGTGCTCCATAAACCAGCTACAGATATTATCCGAAAAATTCCTTTGAGCAATAATTCTGTGCAAAGACGAATTGATGAGATGGCTGAAAACATTGAAGAATCGTTGTGCAATTATCTGCAGACTTGTCAATTTTCAATTCAGCTGGATGAGTCCACTTTACCAACCAATGAAGCATTGTTATTGTCGTACGTGAGGTTTATCAAAGATGAAAAAATATGTCAAGAAATGTTGTTTGCTACCAATTTGGAAACAGATACAAAAGGAGAAACCATATTTGATACACTGCAAAAGTTTTTTGACGAAAAGGAAATTCCTTTTAATAATATTTTGTCGGTTGCTACGGATGGCGCACCGGCTATGACAGGGCGTCACAAAGGCTTCATAGCATGCTTAAAAAATAAAGTTCCGGACGTGCTTGCTGTGCATTGCGTAATTCATCGACAGCATTTGGTTGCGAAAAATTTGAGCGAACGTCTCCATACATCACTGCAATATGTTATAAGAGCAGTTAATAAAATCAGAAGTAACTCGTTGAATGACAGATTATTTAGTCAGCTTTGCATTGCAAATGATGAAGATTTCAACCGATTGCTGCTTCACACAGAGGTGCGCTGGCTTTCAAAAGGTACTTGTTTGACTCGATTTTACAATCTGTTTGAATCTGTGATAGAGTTCCTAGGAAACAAAGACACGGAATTGCGCGACAACCTCATCGCATCAAAAAACGATATTGCGTACTTAGCAGACCTCTATAAATTGTTTAATGATGTCAATCTCCAACTTCAAGGAGAAGACTTAAACTTGATTAAGACTAAAAATAGCATTGCTGCTTTCGTGTCTAAACTGCTATTATATAAAAGAAATATAGGCAGACGTGAATTCCATACCTTCCCATGTTTATCAGCAGTATCATTCAAGCACGACGACTTGCTTGTTTACTGTCAGCACTTGGAAAACCTCTACAATGACTTCAAGGAACGATTCGAGGACATTTTAAACATGGACATACCAGACTGGGTTTTGGATCCTTTTTCCAATGTCAACACAGCAGGACCATCTCAGTTAGAAGAAGAACTGATAGAACTGACGACAAATGAGGAATTAAAAATTAAATTCAAGAATGGCTACCAAGAATTTTGGCTGCAGAAGTCGATTTCGCAATTGTATCCAAGATTATGGTCGATTGTGCAACGATTTCTGCTAGCATTCCCATCTTCATATTTAGCAGAACGTGGATTTAGTGCTGTAGCAACATTGGTAACGAAAAAGAGAAATCGGCTCCATGTTACTGAACGCGGCGATTTACGATTGTTTTTAAGTAAAATCGAGCCTGATATTAACAAGCTTCTTAAAATGCATCAAATTCAGCCTTCTCATTAGTTAAGTTAGAAATTCGATGCCTTTAAATTTTAGTAAAAATACTTTTTAATAATAATTAAGTATGCCTTTTGAGTGTTCTCTGAAACTGTCAATTTATTTATTTAGAAAGCAATAGTTTATTATGGATTATTTCGTATCATCAAAACCCCTGCCTGTCCTTATAACAGGTAAGCTAAAACTTTTATTTTTCTTTTTAAATAACGAAGAAATTCAGTAGCGTTTCAATTCCAACAACATTCTATCTATTAGTAATTTTATTTAATTCTTGTTTTCACCATGCATTACGTACGCTCTTATTTCTCTAGGGGGGCGGTATTGAAATATTCACTTGAAAAGGGGGCACCAGTTCGAAAAAGGTTGGGAACCTATGAGTTAGAGGTAACTATTAAATGTAATTAAAATATTTTCTTTTATACTATTCTATCAGTTTCAGTATCCTGTATATTACTACAGTCCAGTGGGGAATATAACAAAAAATAGTGGGAAAACCCCCTTGTATCCAAATTATAGTGCAGCAGGGAGAACAACACAGCAAACTATATTATTTTGAGATTCAAGCTAGTTTAAATCTAAATACACGATGCATGTTCAATTTAGTTTTCTGAAACAGAAGTTTATTGTGTCATTCAGTATAACTTTCAATACACTTTTTAACAGGAGAAATAATTAAAAATACGCCTAAGGTCGGTTTAGGGTAAAACTTCACTCAACAGTTAGCTGTGTCATTTCAAATTTAAAGAGGGGATATTCAAACGTTAGATTTATTTTTATAGGCATTGCTGAACAATGGTTAGTACTTGTTTCTTTTAAAATTAATATGTTGATTCAAACACTGAATAGTTTAGTGGAAATATTTTATTAAGATTTTTTATGAAAGTCTTTTTATGGTATGTTTTATTCTAACCAGTATGTATCCATCAAACGCATAATTTGTGAAACGGGTATAATTCTGCGAAAACAGCTTCAGAGAGAAGTCAGAAAGTAGTGTCCAAAATAAAAATTAAATATCTAATACATGAGAAATAATGTCTTGAAAAATTATATTCAAGCATAATGAAAGCATCATTTTTAATTCAAGTATAAAATATGAATGTTCATTTTGGGATATTTTTCATTTATAATAGTATAAAATAATAATGTGGCAATCTCATTTGTATAAATTCTAACTTAAATGCCAAATCATATAAATTTTTGTGATTGTATGTCTTAAAAGCGGGGTACATTCACCATTTTATAAGATTTAAAATTTTTAATATTGTAGAAGAAAGGAAAAAAAACTTAGATTAATAGTATAGTGATAATAAAAGAGGTTAATTCGTGTAATTTTTATGACTTTCTAACTAAATAGATGGATTGTGTGAAAATGGAAATTCCTTATAACAAATTTCTATCTTCAGGAAAATACATTAGTTTATGTACATTGAGTTAGAATTAAGAAAGTAAGAGATGGTATAATATCTCACTCAAAGCAATGTAACAGTTCAGTTCCAATTTCGGCAATCTGTACTAGTATTGTAATGTGTAAATAATAGGGAATATAAGGGCTTAAACATAATATAAACTTAGAAGCCAAAGATGAATATTAAAAATATGGAATAGCATAAATATCAAAAGAGAACTAGCAAATTTAGGAAGTGATGGGCAATAAATAACGAAAAATATAAGTCTTTAGAATAATGAAAGATAAATAAAACTGATGTTCGCAAAATAAATCGTTTAAGACTAAGATAAAAAATTTTAAAGGAAAAAATATTATTAAAGTTCAAAAGTATGAAATCAGTTATAATAATAATAATATGACTTTAATTCATGAATTACACATAATGCCCAAAAATAATTACTTTATATTCTTAAAAATTATTATACTCTGAAAGGGTTATTATCAAATATATTATTATTTTAAACAAAGTTTTAATTTCTGAATCTATACGAAAGAAATCATTGGTTTAAATTCATCTTTAACTCACAGTTAAAAATTTTGCTTTAAGAAAATAGTTTTATGAATTCCTTTTATTTCATAAAGAATATATAAGTTCCAAGCATATTCTAAAGAAAATAACTAGAAACAAGTTCCCTTCATTCTGATGTATCAACAACTTTCCCCATATCCACTGACAGATAAGGCTCTCCTATCTCCATTTTCAGATAAACCTCCCTCCCGCGGCTGATCATTCCTTCTCGGGAGCTCCCTCAACTCCCGCTCCCTGTGCTCCCTGGCTCAAAACTCTCATTTGGCCTCTACGGACACAATACACCAATGCACATTAATGCGACACACCAATATACTTAACACTGATATACATTGACAATTAAACGTAAGTACCATGCGCACAAAAATACACGTGAATTAGATTGTACAACTATTCAATTATACTGCTGTAACATACACGTGGATACAATACGCTGATAATACGTGAATACAATACACGTAAATATGATTAAACAATTATTCAATTATACTATACTACTGTTACATACACGTGAATACAATACACTGAAATATGCAGGCACATACGCATATTAAAACACTAAATACTACGTGGATTCGACAAATTATGAAGTGCACATAAATGCGAATATTTAATACAAGACTACTACAGGGGTTGAACCTCTTAAAACTTGACAACATAATATTAGAAATTTACGCTTTGGCTGGTAGAGACGTACATAAGAAACAGGCGGTCATAAACTGTAAGAAAGTTCTTCACTGCACTATACATTTGCCTATGCATTATTCTCTTGGTTCGTGCACGATGGGTACAGTGCATACTGAAGTACGTTGTAAATGCATTTGTGGCACGCTGAGCATATATGCTAGCGAGGTACTTACTTTGACACGTATGTTTGGAAAAGTGGCATGTGCGGCACCTATGCGGGGCTGCAGAGCTCCCGCCCCAGCACATCTAAGTGATCCATAATCTTTTTTATTTTGTCCACAAGTCGTGGTTGTTTCAGCACGAATCTTTTAAAGGTGGCCACATTATTTGACAGTAGTTTAATGTGCCATTGTGTTTTGAGTTGACACTCAGCCAGATAGTGGTCGGGGGACCCGACTTTTCCGCAGACACAGGTCTGTGGACGTTATATTTCTCTCTGCAAAGTAGGTGGAGAACGGCCCATGTCCTGTGATAAATCTTGTTAAGAAGGGCGCAGATATTAGTCGTTCCGTGTCCACTTTTCGCATGAACTCGAAAGTTCGCCGACTCTGTGGCGACGTGTTCCATTCCTAACTGCGACGGAGGTGGCTGCCAAGTCTGCCGCTTGAGAAGTGACTTTGGTAAAGGTGGGTCTATTTGCATCGCATCCCGGTCCTGTGCTGCCTCTTTTGCCAGGTTGTCTGCGCTTTCGTTGCCCTGGGCACCAACGTGCGCTTTTACCCAGGAGATCCCAATTTTTTGGAACGGACTCGTATTTCTTAGTGTCTCCTGAATTTGGGACACGAGTGGGGAGGTGTGGCGTGGGTCGTTGATGGCGTACAGTACCGGTAGGCTATCAGTACAGATTGTAAAATCTTCTGCACTGGTAGTTTGTGCCCATTCTATTGCTTTAAGCAATGCAAGAACTTCCGCCTGGAAGACCGAATTATGCGGAGATATATTGCACTTCAGTGCCATTATGGAAATATAATATATAATCTGTATATGCGATGCCAACTGCATTGTCCATCTTCGACCAATCTGTGTAAATCATGAAGCCCGGGCCCTTTATGGATGGTGATAATTCAGGGGCGAGGTGAGTCACAACACCTTTCCCGTAATCTGAAGGGTGCGTTTTAAGCTTTGAACGTTTAAATTCGAAGTCCGCAGGGTCAAAGCTGGCTTTTCTATGCATTTGGGAAACCATTGTAATTGCGGCTTCCTGCTGTGCTTTTATTGGTAACGGGATTAGTCCCGCCAGAATCTCTGCGGCTGCTGTCGACGTTGTTCACTATGCCTTTGTGATCGCCAGTACAAAGGGTCTTTGGGAACTTTGAAGAATTGTTTTGTTTCCTGCAGGTCATGGGGTTTGACCAGATTGCCTCCCCGTAGATCATGATCTTTTCTGTTACTGCAGAGTATAGGATCTTTAGGATATGGGGACGTAGCCCCTATTTGGAGCCTTGCATTTTCCTTAGGTACATGGCTATTGAATGCTTTTGTTCTTTGCGATCTTAAATGTTGGATCCAAGTAAAGCCCTCATCTAGTATGATACTGAGGAGCTTCATCTCTTTAATTCTTTCAATCCTGTGGCCTGCTATCGTGATTGTCGGATTCCTTTGTAAGATCTGGCTTGGTTTGTGGTAGATGATATATTTAGATTTTGAATGCGAGATGTTAAGCCTCTTAGACTTGCAAAGGTCATAGAAGATGTCAATGACTTCCTTGCAGTTTTGTTCAAGGATGATGCGGCTTTTTCCACTGACCACGAAAGTGGCATCATCTGCGAAGGCTGCGACTGTTGTGTAAGCCGGCCATTCTGCTTTTAGAATCAAGTTAAATGTTAAGTACCACAGGTCTGGGCCTGCGCATGATTCCTGTCGGCAGCTACTTTGCTGTGACCTGGTAATTATTCCCCCGTTGTGAACCGCGATGAAGCTGCGGTTACTGAGATAACTTTTAAAACTCTGTAGGATGTTATTTGGTATGTTAGCTGCATGTAAAGCTTCTAGGATTGCCGACCAACACAGGGAGTCAAATGCACTTTGCAGATCCAGACTGAGGACTGCCACATGCTGTTGTTGTTTGCGCAGTCGCTTGACTTCCTCCTATACGTGCTCCAGGACATTAAGCGTAGAGCGATGCTCCCGAAAGCCATATTGTGCATCGGAGAGGATACCGTTTTTAGCTATATGATGCTTCAGCCTGAGAACGTGAAGCTTCTCGAAGAGCTTTCCCAGGACTGGCAGAAGGCAAATTGGTCTAAAGGACGAAGGATCATTGGGGTCCTTGCATTCTTTCGTAAAGAGGACCACTTGGCTCGTTTTAAAATGTGTTGGAAAGTGCTTAAGACTTAGAAGTTTGTTGAAGTAAGCCACTAGCAGTCTCGGGCAGGCTTTGTAGGTTGCCCTCAAGATCCGGTAGTCTATAGAGTCCGGTCCTGGTGCCTTTTTGACTGGGAGAGTACGTATAACAGTTGTGACCTCCTTAATTGTAAATGGAGGATCATCTGGGACTGTCGTGGACAGACTGTATGCCTTATGTTCAGAAGAAGCATCATTCCCATCCTGTGGGAACACTGCGTCAAGGATACGTTGCAGTGTGGTGGCCATGAAACCTTGTGACTCTATCTGTGAACCAGCATACGTGCGGTGTAATGGTGGTATGAATACTTTGCTGGAGGCTATCTTGTGTAGTACGCCGAAAATTTCAGTGTCATGGTACAGACATGCGACGTACATGCGACGGTACGACAGTACATGCGACGGTACGATGGGCATGGTACGCATGCCCATCGTACCGTCGCATGTTTGCTGTATTAACTGCACCAGGTTATATGTGATGCGATCTGCGTCTTGTGCTGTGAAACAGTTGTTCAGTTCATCTCCTTGCTGTTCCAAGACCGGTCTGATTTCACGGGTGAATTTCTTTAAGTTATGTACCGAGGTTGTATATCGTTTAAGTGATAATCGGGAATGGGGGTGCATGAGGCTAAAAGTGATGTATCGATGGTCTGAGTTTGTAAGAGTATCCTGCACCTCCCAGTTCTGAATTTTTGTAGCCAACTCTACTGTGGACAGCGTGAGATCTGGCCATCCCTGTCCAGTAGTTGTTTCGAAAGTGGGGAGGCACCCTTGGGTGTTGTGTGGAATTAGGTCATGACTCGCTATAAAGTCCTCACCTAGTCTTCCCCGTGGATCGGTAAATGAGTAGCCCCACACTTCAGAGTGGGAGTTAAAGTCTCCGACTAAAAGGTGGTTGTTAGAGGGATAGTAACGGAGGGTTTTCTGCAGCTGGTCAAGATATTCTGCGGCCTCCGCTGTGGGTGGGATGTAGGTATTCGTAATCAGGAGACTTAGTCCCACTGCTTCAATTGCAATGGTAACTTGGTCTCTAGACAGTGAGATACTCGTAAATGACCATTTGTTACGGCAGCAGACTATGGCAGCTCTTTACCCTTCTCTTTTCGAGTTCTGGAAAATGGTCCAGGATAAGGGGAATTCTGCCACCCTTCCTGCTTGGGTGTATGGTTCTTGTATGAGCAGGAGCTCATCCTCTGTTTCCATCGTATAATGGACTAGTTGGGCTGTGGCTGCCCGAGCTTTATGGAGGTTCACCTGTATAAACTTAACGTCTTCTTGCGCGTCTAGGAGAGAGTTAATGTCCAGTCTTGCGGTACTATTGCTTTGTTCTGACATTCTATAAGGATGCAACATTGGGTGACAATGGTGGGAGAACGAGACAGATTAGGGAGTTTGCTCTTGGTGTCACCATTATACAGCGTAGGTACACTTGGTGGTCACTTGGTGACTGAGGTACCGCAGTCTGTCCGGGCCTTGATCTTGAGCACTTGCAAGTGAAAGGAGGGTCAGTCAGAGGTATATGCTGCATGCGCAGTGTCGAAGTCTGTCCCCAAGTGCAGATTGGCAATTAGACAGTTTACATAGCTCCGGCTATCAGCCATGCATCTTTTGACATCGTGATTTCCACCACAATATGCACAGTGATACCCAAATTTACAGTCTCTTGCCGAATGTTCCAAGTCCTGGCAGATGAAGCATCTGCGTACCCCTGTAAACTCTGTCACACGATGTTTCCTCCATCCCTGGAACGAAACTCTCTTTTCCATCAGCGTTTTAAAGGCCGTCGGTAAACAGTCTAAAATCCATTTGGCCGCCTTGTTCCTCCGATCGCTGATCCTGAAAGAGACCTTGAAATCATCTTTACTGATAGTAAAGGTCCTAGAGACAAGGTCAGTTACCTCCTTACGCCAGAGTACCATATGGAATATTATCTATCGCGCACTTTGGGGACAATTTATGTGGAATCCTCGTGCTGATCTTATCTTTGATGTTAACATTCTGTGCCAGGACATGGTGTAACTTTGCCACATCCTCCTTCGAGTGACAGCGCACTGCTACTGCCCCTTTGCTGAGTTTCTGTATTCCCTTCAGTGATACCACCATATCCATTAAGCGCGCATGCCTTTCCAGTTCCGTTTGCAGGTCTGGTGCATGTTCTTCTTTCGGGGGAAAAATAAGGAGCGTGAGAAGATCCTTAACTTTGGGTCTTAGGTTCCGCTGCAGTGTCTCTGAATAGGAGCATCTCTTTGCCGTGCCACCTGGATGTATGTCCTCTGACTGAATCCTTCCTTGAATGAAATTTCATGAAGCACTGTCGAGCCAGGCACTTTAGCGTGCAAGCCTTCACAGCAGTGATATGCATTATTAAGTCGCATGTGAGTGTCTGTGAGCGTGTCCGTGCGCTTCGTCCTTAAGAAGTGCTCCATGTACTGTGCCGAGAGTGAGAACCCTATGGGGTCAAACTCTGGGGTGGTACCAACTTCCATGGTTGGCAATTGGGGGATCCATCCGGGCCTTTGTGGGCCAAATGCCTGAGGACTTCTGGATCTCAAGCATACGCCCTCGCAAATCTTTAGACAGTAAGTGTCGACACTTACTGCCTAAAGATCGACACTGATAGCTTCTTTAATAAGGCATAGAGTCTAGGCATAGAATCAATAAGAGTGCGGATGGTGTCGTGTCCTGAGGGATGGCTCTCCATTCCCTTTCAACCATTTGCCACAGATCGTATTCTGAACGAGGCAGGGACAGAGTCTGCAAACGGCGTCCAATCACATCCCCACATGTTCGATTGCTGACAGGTCAGGAGAGTACGATGGCCAGGGAAGCATGTGTATACCTTGCAGAGCATGTTGGCAGATGCGAGCACTGTGTGGTCGAGCGTTATCCTGCTGAAAAAATTGCATTAGGCAGCCCCTGAAGGTAGGGGATTGCCACCGGCCGCAGTACATTATCCAAGTATCGTTGGGTTGTCATAGTGCCCTGAACACGAACTAGAGGTGACCTGGAATCGTAGACAATAGCGCCCCAAACCATTATGCCACGTTGTCGCGCGGTGGAGCGTTCCAGTTACTGCCAGATTAGATCTGTCTCCACGTCGACGCCACACACGTATGCGGCGAGTATCACTGGATAAACAGAAACGTTACTTATCTGAGAACACTATCGTTTCGCCGTTCTGTCATCCACATCGCTCCAGTCCGGCACCATTCTAAACGTTGGCGTCTATGCTATGGGATCAATGGCAATTTTCTTAACGGACGCAGTGAGGGCAGGCCACGTTCAACCAATCGACGGGAATTGGTTCTCGTCGACACGGGAACATCCAGGGTGTCTTGCACATGCTGCAAAATCGCGGTACAAGTGACTTGCGGGACGGCCACAGCTTGTCAGCGGATGCGTCGATCCACGCGTGCTGACATCACTCTGGCTGCACCTGCACCCCTCCTTCTTCCCACATTCCCTTGTTCCAACCGTGTTCACCATAGCCGATGCATCGTGCTCGCATCCATGTGGGTATCAGCTGCGATTTGACGTAAGGACCAACCCTCCCTTCTCAGTCCGATCATCATACCCCTCGTAATATCATCTATCTGCTGGAAGTGCCTTCGTTGGCGGCGGCCTGGCATTCTTTCCTATTACGCGTATCCTCCGGGACAAAAACCAACTTTCTTCGACAATTCATCTGGCAGAAATAACGACACGAATATTTCCCATTCTTCACGTTTCTTCCCTTATGTCTTACTTCAGTGCGTCGGAGAGCTGCGAATTTCACATCATTCGCATAACTCAGTGACCTGCTTCTACTCTAAAATTTGCATAAATTTCTGACCACTCCTTCTTGGTGTTGCATTTTCAATGTCGAGCAGTGTATGTCATTGTCACATTTTTTAAATCTGCAGATCTGCCATGTTTGTTAAATCTAGGTAACCAGGAAATGGTCCATGATAAGTTAAGAAGGGAGTTAGAGTTGAGTTAGTCAATTTCAACTGTGTGCTGGCGTTCGGGATAGGTGGACAGTTTTCGTTCCGGTATAAGCTGTATTAGCTTTCATGCCATTCATTTGATAACTTGCGTGGTGTAGTTAGATTAACGTAGAAACAGGAAGCGGCACTGCGACGGACTATATGCTGTTGTTTTGAGTTACTAGTTGCTTGTTTGGCTAGAATGTCGGCCTGTTTATTGCCCATGATACCTATGTGGGCTAGAACCATGGGTACACGTGGATGCACGTGGTCTGGGATTGCTAGTAGTAATTTTTGAACCTGCCGAACTAAAGGGTTCCTGAAACAGTTGCCATCTATTGCTGGTGGAGGCTGAAATGGAATAGATAGATATCGGCCGGAATGAGTGGATTACGTTAAAAAAAGATCAAGAATTAAAAGAATGAAATTCGTATTATCACTTGAGAATGTTTAATGATATTATTATTATTATTATTATTATTATTATTATTATTATTATTATTATTATTATTATTATTATTATTAAAACGAAGTTTTGGGGAAAGATCGTCCCAACTGAAAAATTTTGCTCTAAATTTCATGTTAAACTTTATATTAACTATTTCATTGTTTCGGGTGAATATCTTTGAGAAGAAATCTAATATTACTGTACGCAAACACACTTTTATTATGAATTTTGTGTATAAGTTTTATTTCGTTTTTCTGTTAAATAAACCTTCAGTGAACATATTTCATAAAATAACGCTTCCTTAAATTTTAACTAGTTATTATTCTGCTTTACCCTACAACATTTAAGAAAGATTAACTGCGGGAAAATAATATTAATCTTTGAATGTTTACTTTATAATGTGTACATCAGTGGGCAAAATGTTTGAAGTAGCGAGAATGTAAGTGGAGAAATGTGGAAAAGCTGATACTTCAGAAACAATCAAGAAAGTTAAATCACTTCTAAAGTTCGAATTTCAACAATCTCTGACAAAGAACTGCTGGTTTCTCAGCAAAAATAAGTAAAAGTTTCAAGTATTGTATAAAAGCAGTTCATTTGTTGCCAGTTACTTACAACTTTTTATGTGTTTTATACCTTTTACAACCTTTAAGTGTTATAGGAACCCGGTTCCTATCCTTATATTTGGAAAAGTTTTATACTCGTCATGAAAAAATAAAATCAGGCGAAGTTTGATTCTCTTACGTCGAAAACTGACCGGGATATTTAATTTCAAAATTTGTAGTTCCTGGTGTCCTTTTCAACTTGCCTTGAGAGATCGATTAATTATGTTAGAATAACTCGAGGAGATAAGTTTAAATGAAGTGCAGCAAAAAATGCGTATAATTTAATAGACTGTACAAGGCAGTCATGTGGTGTCCATGTCATATTTTTTGCTTTGTCATGGGATAAACAAGCAGTTTTCAGACACTTGACTTTTACAGAATTCGTTTCTGCCGGAATAAAGTTACTTATAATAGGTTAAAATATATCTGGACAAACGTGGAACATGAGAGATAAATTTTGAATTGCAAAATTCAGTTACTTCAAATCAGCATATTCTTATCAAATTTTAGGAAATATGATTAATTGTTGAAATACACTCAAACTGTGCTTTCGTAAAATATGAATTTAACCCTGACTAGCTATAATCTCATCATATTATTCTTGAAAAAACTGTTTTTTAAATATTTATAAATGCTGTTAAATTTTCGAATTTAGATTCATATAGATAAATGAGTGAAAGATAAGCAGCATATGTGGGATACTATAGGATACATCAAAAATCATCTTTTTTCTGCCAAAAGCCATTTTTCGTCAACTTATGAGCTATATTTTCATAAAAACTCGATGGTTTCCACATATGCTTCTTACTTTAACAATTTTTGTCGATTTTGCTACACACAGAAATTTGAGACAAAAATTTCTTTAATTTTAATAAAAAAAAAAGACTATAAAAGACTAATAGGCTTCGAAAATAATAATAAAAACAAGTGTTTTCTACATTTTTTCACACACCTCTAATTTGAAAAAAATCAAATAAGACAAAAAAAGATTACAAAATGATATAAAGTACCATATTTTATGGGGTTACCTCTGGTCCCCCCAAAAGTATGAGAAATTAAAAATAATTTTTTTAATTTCTTCATAATCTACAAAATATCATTAGTTGTAAAAATGTCTTTTTTATCAAACCTAAATTTAAATCATAATTTATAGCAGAAGAAAAAATTATATAAAATATCAAGAAATATAAAAAAATTAAGATAACATAAAAATATCAAGAAATTATTTTTTTAATTTACATACGCATTGCCCATTTTTCATTTCTTTATAACAGAATACATAGTTGGCATTATTAATCTCATTTATGGCGTTCTGAGAAAGATCACCATGTTTTTTAGCAAGAAAATATCCTTTTGGTTCATTGTTTACATCTAATTTAACAATGACAGAATCTCCAGATTTTGTTTGAATTTTTCTCAGTGAAACCAGATAATAATTTCTAGGATCTAAATCTTTTAATTTTAGTGTTTTTGGATAAGATCTATTGAATTTTCCCATCTCTTTTTATTTAGAATCATTTTTTTAAATGTTCTGCTGCCCCAAATCTGGGGTACCATATATCTAATTATATGTCACTTGACTAATTTTAAATATTCTTTTTACAATTTTAAAAAATACCATATTTTATGGAAATTCATAATAATTTTTATTAAGAGTTGCACATATATGTGCTAATAATTTAATATGAATTCTCTCCCTATGCCTTTTAATAAAATTTTCAGATAATTGTTTATATAATTCAGGTTTACACCAATCAACTTTATCTTCATTTTATTTAAAAAATTTCACTCAGATCTTGATATTTCAATATTTCATCCCAATAAACGTCATCTTTCAATTCTTCAATAGTATTATCTGATAATTTTTTATATCTAGAAATTGATTTCATATTTAATTTTTTAAAATTTCTTTTACAATTACTAATTTCTTCGTAATTCCAGACCGCTAAACTCTTATTGGTCTGAAAATCTTCATAATATATAAAATATAACAAGTCATTCGTTATAAAAATATGTTTTTTATCAAACAAAGGAATCCAATTACCTTGATCATAATTTTTACTATTTTGAATCTTTTAGCATTGGGGGCAATCTTTCGTAGAATTCAGGTAACTCTTTATGGGGTGAGATTTTAATATTAATATCATTATATAATATGTATGATGATATTATATGATTATTATTTGCATAATCCATAAAATCCCGGCCATCATAACCCTAAATGTTTTCAAAATCATATCTAAATAAAATAAAATCATCTCGGTTAAAATTAAAATTTTATAGTCTACATGACAATAACAGTTACCTAATCTATAATTGTAATTAAATGTTCAATATTATATTTTTGAAGCAAATTACTGACAGTATCTAATTAATTATGAATATATTCTATATTATTTGATTTCACAGGGCTTAAAGTATCTTATATTTGTTTTAAATGATCCTCCATTTATTCGTAAAAAATTTTAGAAACCAAAGGGTACAGTATCACAATTATATAAAATTCTTCTTTTATCAAAACTGAATGTATATGTTTTATTCAATTTATTTACTTTTCTATTTCTATCTTTTTCAATTTGAAATTGATTAATATCTTCATCTATGTTATTAGTTTTTCCTGTTATTATTTTATTTCTTTTATCAAGATTAAGTTTAATTTCACTTTCATGACTCATTTAATCCCCTTGATCTTTCCTTTTCTTTATTATTATTTAAAATATGGGTATAATTTTTAGAAGCACCAGATATCCATTATTTTATACGAGTATATAATTCATTATCACCTAATTCATCTGTCCATTCACTTAACATACAACCTGTTTTTATTGGTTTCATCATCAATATAGTATCGGTATCATAATAGGTTGGTATCATAAAAGAATCGGTATCATAATAGAGTACTTTATCTTGTAATGTGTCTACCACTTTATTGAGTCTTAGTCTAGCAGAACTGGTAGTAAAAATAGCTATATATATATATATTTGTATTAAAGTTATCTTTTACATATTCATCTTTAATTTTATAATTCGTTTCTACACAATCATCATTCGTAAATATCATATTTAAAATCTTTAATTCTATCATTTAATACGGTTTCACAAAAAATCTTCAAAATTAATAACATAGTTAGTTTGCTTCATATTTTTTCTTCGGCCAAATTCATCCCATAACAAATTTAAACAAATTTTAGCTATATATCTCATACCTGGATTTTCTTCTATCTTCTCTAGATATTTTGATTTTTCTTTAATAGCTCTTTTATATTCTTCTTTATTTTTAAATTGTGTAGACCATTTATAATCTGTTTCTAATTTAATTTTCAAAAACATTTTAACATATCCTTTGGAATAAATCCTTTGTTTTCCTTTTAAAATGCCAAACTTCATACATATCTAAAATTTTAAATTCCTTTTCAATAGCTAATTTAACTTCCCATGTTGTGCAAATGTCTATGAAACTTCTTTCATCGTTACTATGCTGACATTCTTTATGTCTGAGTTCATAACATTCTTTACATTTTCTCTTTTCTACAGTAGTTTTAAAATGTTTACATTGAATAGTTTTTGAACATGATTTACATAAGGAAAATAGCAATTTATCTCCTTCGAATGACAGTACTGGATGATATAATTTTCTAGGAGCTAGTATCTTACATTGAATCAAACCACACCAATTATTGTCAAATTTTTCAGGATTGTAAATTTTGTATGGATGTTCAATTGGATACTAGTCAAAATAATTAACAGTTGGATAAAGTGAACAAACGTCAATATATCTACCTCTTTCAGTATTTTTTATTTTATATTTTAATTTGGTATGTTCACACCTACCTCCTGAAAAAGCATCTCTTAGATTTTAAGGTTCTACAAAATCCCATTCTTTTTTACATATTTTAAAATTTCTTTATCAAAATCGCATTCCCATATTACAATGAGTTCATATCCTGAATCTTTTATCATGTTTTCGATTTTTATTGTTTTCCATATAAATCTTTCATACACATTGTTTATGCATATTTACTTTACTTTGGAAATAACATTTAGTACATCCATGCCAATAACACTCATGAAACTGAAAGACAGTATTTTTTATAAAATCCATCTACTTTAAGAGTTTTATTATCTATAATTAATATTTTCTTTCCTCCATTGAGAGCATATTGTATATTGATGTTTATGAGATAGATAATCTAACCAAGCAATTTATTTTTTGCTACATTGATCTTTTAAGATAATATCTTCATCTATGGCAATAGTATCATATTCTAAGAATTTATCTCTAAAAATAGTCATGCATACACTAGCTAATGCAACACATTTGAATGTATCAATATCTGCTATTTTTAAGAATATTTTTCTAAATTCAAAAACCTCCTTTTCTCAAACATCAGACATACAATATTTTATAATTTTTTTTTCAAAAATCAAAGACACCATCTTTTACAGAATTATACCATTTCTCAAAGGATTCTCTCTGTTTTGAAGTCATACTATCATAACCATAATAAAATTTATCAGGCTATTTTCCTATATAATTTTGATTTTTAGATGTATTAAATAAATGAGGAAAGTATCTTTTGCTAACTTTGTTAATCCAAATGTCTTACGAAAATCTCTCAAAGGTTTGAAATTAACATTAATAGAATCGGTAAATCTTATATTATAATCCTCTGATTTCATAAATGTGAGTTTATTTCCTTGATATATAGTAAATACCTTAATTTAATTTTTAAAGGAATATTTAACTAAAAACTGAGAATCAATCCTTTTCCATAAGGAGCTAATATAGTATAACCATAATGTTCTTCATCAAATAACCATTTACAGTATTCTTCATATCATTTTTAAACATATTTTCTTTTCCATTAAAATCATGATTCACTATTAAATTAATATTTTGAGTGCCTGTTTCTTGATTGGTTTCAAAATCAAAAAACATGTAGTCTTCTGTAAATCTTGCATATTTACATTTATCACACTTTTTTAAACAATGAATTCCATCAGTATTCTTACATGCCTTACACCATTCTTCAATACTAACTTTTTAATACAATTCTTTTCACACAAACCTCCTAAAGCATTTACTTTATTCACATAGCATTTATGTTCTTTTAGAACCCAATTTTTACATAAAATTTCACCATATTTATGTTCTTCTGCAGATTTTTGTATTGTGGGAATACACATATTACATTTTAAACATTTCCATTGTGTTCTACAGACATCTTTTTTATAATTTTGAAAACATTTTTAACCTTTAAAAGATCTAAAACAATCATTACAATATGTTCGTCACCTTCACAGTTACTGTCTGTTACAAAACATCTCATGCATTTTAGAGGATTTTTGTGTTTATTTTTCTCTTTCACTTTATAATAATGGCAATAATAACGTTTTCTTAAACTTGTAACAGAGGTAATAACATCAAAGTGATTTCTTTTTTATAAATATATATATATACAGGTTTATATTCTCTATTGTAGAATTTTTTATTAAAATTTTCTCTGCAAAATATAGTAATTTGAATAGCTAAAAAATCTTCAAACTCTTTAACATGTTCTAAATTACACATTTCTAAAGGAATATTACGCATTTCATGTAGTTTGGTAGCTTTTATTTGGGGAGATTCCACTTCACTTTGATAAGTCAGGATCTTTCTATGGAATCAGCAATAAATCTCTTGTTCTATTTTTCTCTTTTACATTTTAACTGACATTTCAAGTAATTATTACCACAATAGTGAGCATTAGCTTTCTAAGTTGCCAATTATTCTGCCACAATAGTGCACATTTGCATTCTAAATTTCATTTCGAATTTTCTATGAGGTAATTTCCGTTATGTTCTCCGTAACTTTGTTGGATTAATTTATAGTATAATTTATATTATTAACAATTGCAACATTATTATGAATATTGAAATATTTTTAAATATCATTATTTATAGATCTAGCACAGTGTTATTAATCTGTGACATTTTAAGCATTTTTTAGCATTTGTATTTTGTTTATATTAATCTTAATTAAAATATAATGAACACTGTTCAAGACTACTCTCATGGTTCAATATGAGAAATGTTTCTGTGGAGATGGTTGTTTCAGACAGATGATATTCGCTAACAATGTTTTTTCTTTATTTTCAGGAAGATAGATCATTTTTCGAAGTGTTTGTCATAAAAGAGCTCACTATTAAATACTTATTAATATATAACGTTCTACTGTCTATCTGTTGTGTAGAATCTGGAGAAATAGTGATTGCTCCGAAGAAGGGTTGAAACTACCCTTTATTAAACTCTTTAAATTATTTACAATCCGTCAACTTGACGCTAACATACTACGCCTCTGCTTGGGCGGTAACTGAAACAGTAGAATCAAAACTCAAAAGTGGAGATATTCACAAGTAGTAGAATTAAATTACAGGGCTCAATCAATCCTGTATCCTACAGCGCGTAGATGAGCCTAGTGGCAACAAGATAATAGATGTAAAGCCATGTCTAACCAGCAATAACTGCTAAGCGGAAGTTTGCGTACAACCACGCACAGAGATTTCTCAGACTCTCTCTCTAACGTTCCCTACTAGAACATCGATATTTAAACTTTTTCTTCCACCGGTAGAATTTGCATTCCTTACGCGAGCTACCAAATTTAAATATTATGGCACTGACAATTAGGGGAATGAAGGCTTATAGGAAAGTAACTTAAAATTAAATTTAACTGGTTATTTCAAATAAATATAAATCCCTACAAATATAAAAGTATGCTAATCATATAATTTAAATAGAATATTCAAGATCCGATAATAAACTTAAAAGGCATTTGAGTATAAAATAAGATACCTATGTGTTTTTGCGGCTCTAAGCTGTCCATGTTTATTTCAATTAATCATTGTAAAACATGCTGAGTTTTTTACATGGAGACTTTTTAAGGGAAACTGGCTTTCATTTATGCCACGCATCAATAAATATCCATGTTATTAGGATTATTTCCAATTTAGTACTGTTATTCCCAACTTACTGGTGTTCTGAGATTAGAAGCCAGGGTAAACTGTTAGTTTTCTTGCTTTAACTATTCAGTTACTCGTAGGCAAGTAAGAGCCTGAGGTCAGTCAAAGTTATTAAAACACTAAGTAGGCTTTTATTGATTATAGTGATAAATAATGCTGTATGTTCTGAAAATTCCACACTTTGGTTGTTGTTTGATTGAAGTATTGTTGAATTATTGTTTGATTATTTTTTCACTTGAATTTCTTTCTGTTTTAGTTTTCTCTGATTAAAAGTTATTCGAATGTGAAGTATAAAAGTGTACTTTCTGCAAACATCCTATAGCTACATTTGATTTTTTTTGCGCCAGCCTAACAGTCTGTGTTTCTCACACGAGTATTTCTTACACATTAGAATGTAAGTCTAAATGTTTATTCGATTTGGGAATTATTGCAGCGTATTTTATCATACGAAATGTTTCATGAAGAAATTTTCTATACCACATAAACTGTGATTTCTGTGTTAACAGTAAATGTAAAAGTCAAGAGTGACCAGCTTAAATGAACAATCAAAATGCGTAAACTATAATTTTCTGATTCAGAACTATACAAAGAACTTTGTTTAGAATACTTTATATTCGGGAAATGAAACAGTAGAATTAGACTTAAATGCATGCTTAAAATAAAAAATTATACATAGTTTTCGAATGAAAACCTGTAACTAAAAATCACAGACATAAATGCATATTTAAAAAAATTATACATATTTCAAATGAAAACTAGTAACTTTAAAAATCACAGACATTAATGTACATTTAAAAAAATATACATATTTCAAATGAAAATCTGTAAAAAGTCACAGACATAAATACATATTTAAAAAAGAAATATACATATTTCAAACAAAAACCTCTAACTTTAAAAATCACCCAAAATATCAGTGATGGCTGAGTGATTTGAAATATCTTAGAACTACATGAATGTTTTTTTTTCATTTTTATTTGAAGTATATACTTGTATCAAATAAAAATTACGATAAAAACTTTCCTTTTACATTTTTGTTTTAATGCTTAAGCCACTTTATTTAACTTAAAGTTGAGAAAATTAAAATTTGAAAAGAAACTTGATTTTTTTATTTTTTATTTAGTTATTTATTAGTTTTAATGAACTACAAAACTTTCATTTTCAAAGTGCTTAACGCAGTCTACAAAGTGTTAAACATAATTTTATGATGAATGTTGTATTTATTATTTTATCCTAGGTTAAATATGAAGTTCCTATTTGATAGATTTATATAGAAGTATGAGAATGGGAATGGCTTCTAAAGGGAATATTTTCATTAAAAGCACAGTGAATAATTCATTTATGTATTTCATAAAGAAAAGTTACTCTTAGTTTTATTTGAAGTTTCATAAATGATGTATAACTTGTTTCCTTGACTTCTGTATTCTTATTACTATCATATGACATGCAAAACATTTGCATTAAAGTATGTTTATATACATGCATACACCTGTTCATTGAAATGGTACTTTTCATGATACGAAATAAAAATTTTAGTAATATAAAAAAAATTGTATTTATTTTTCTCCGAAATAAATTTAAAATATTTGCAATCTGATGGAAAGTGTGCTGCTTCAAGAAACACCAAAATTATATCAAGTTTTCATTTTAAATAATCTTTCAGTTATTTACTTAAACATTTATGCTTAAAATATTTCCTTTGGCATCTACACTAACCATTATAAGTCATTAAAATGTACCTTCAGAAATTAATTGCATCTCTTTGTAACATTTCAAGAACAACATTTCAAGAATAAAGCTCATATTTTTTATTCTCAGTTGTAGCTGGTGTACTTAAAATTTTACTTTATCAACTGATATTATTTTTTATTGTATGTATAATTTTCTGAGAGTAGTTTGAAGTTACTAACTGATAATGGAATTAGGCACAATTTACGCTATTAACTGGTAATTCTAAAATTGAATATACTGAAAGCAGGGAATATTAATGTCGGATTCATTAGCTGTATATAATAAATGTTATTTCTAGTTTCACTGCTTATAAAATGGAATCCAAAAGATTTACCTGAAAAAGCGTTCAGAGCTTATTGCTGAAGATTTTAGGAATCAGATTTCAGAGGAAAAGACCCATATTAATTATTTTTCTTTAATTTCACGAGTTTTACATACTTGTTATGTTAATTGATAAGATTTATCATATAAATGTGATTTTTAGTTTGTAAGATATGAATGCAAGATTTTGATTTATGACTTTTCAAGTGGCTTTTGAGTTTGATAATTATTTTACAGAAGATCTGAAACGTTGCATTACTGTAACATTTGCAATAATCTTCGACATCGCTGTTCTCAGTTGGAAAGTATTTTCTGTTATAGGTTTTCCATATTACTTCTATTATAAAATACATAAAAATAACTACAAAGGGAGAGGCAGAATGGGAAAATCTTATTCCGTTGCCTGTTAATTATAAGTACTATTTATGGAGTATGATATCTGAATATATGTTGATATAATTGTGGAAGTGAAATATTTTTGTTTTTTAAAGAAAAGTTGCCATTAATTAGTGAAATTCTGGTAAATTTTGAACAGCATAAAAATTGACACTTTATATAAAATTCTCTCGGCAGCAAATAATTGAAACAGTTATGAAGCTGCAGACAATTCAAATTGTGGGGAAACATTGGAGAAACGGACACGGAGTTTGACTAATGGTTTAAAGTTAATGTTTGATAAAATGAAACTATTTAAAACTTAACACATACAAAGAGAATAATATATGTACAGTAAAAATAATTAATGACATTTTTCTGTACACTGATTTAATAGGTAAATATTTTTATATAAGTCTATAGAAAGTACTTCAAATTCAACATATGTATTAACTAACTGAATTTTTATTTCATAATAAATTGCGGAAAAGCAAAGAGTCACCAGAGATCATTTTCAAAACTCCATAAGTTTTTTATAAACAGACGTAATCAAAAACAAGCAATAAGCAGTTATTCATAATGATATTTACATTATTAAGCAGTTAATATGGTATTTTCATAGATCGGAACAAGTTTGCTGCTTTTATTCATGCTCATTATTTTATTAATCATTTTATGTAATTAACTACTTGTTAAAAATGTAATTTTATGTCAAATAAATATATAACTTATTAATATGTTTCGAACAACGATTAAGTAAATACCTGTTACAGTTTTCGGAAAACAAAGAAAAACAATGAAGTTAAAAGTTAGTCGGAAGATTTTAGAAAATGCAATGGTCTAATAAAACGAAAGTTGTATAAAAATGAGAGTTCTGCATCAAGAGGAGCGAGGAGCTGAGGGCGTGGCCAATGACATCAGAGAGGGCGTGGTCAGGGGCAACGTCATCGATGACATCACACCGAGGAGGCGTAGCCAAAGGCATCACCAGTTGAGTTCAGTTGTTTTAGGCTGCTGATTGAGTTGGAGACCTCCTTCCTGCTTTTCATTTAAATTTTGTTTTTCAAAATTGGCAAAAGATATCAAGTGAATATTTTCTGCATCTTAATTTTGATTTTATGCTCATACTGCCATCTAGGGACGAAAAAACGAATTATGTATTTTAGAAATATATTTTCACAGTCTGTCGTTCATACCATTCAATGCGCGTCTCTGAAAACAATATAAGAGGAAAAATATAAAAAGGATTTCCATCTAATGACAATTCATCATGGAAATAAAATTACATGACAATTTTTTTATTTTCTTATTTTCCTTAATTTTATTCTGATACTTTTATTCTTCCTAGTTTTCCCTGAACTTTTATTTTTAAATTACTTATTACATTTCCTGTTTATAATAGCATATTTGTTTGCAGCCATGGTTTTTAATACTTGAGGTTTCCAATTTGTTATATTTCCATTTAAATTTTCAGATTATTTTTTTTCATAATTTTCACTCTACTCTGAATTTTAACTTGCATGTTATGTTATGCGAACTTCCCATACAAGTGGTTTATTTGTTACTTTACTTTATTTCCGATACACAGTCTCCCAAGCTGGATATATATATATATATACTTTTTAAATTTAAGTGTATAACTGGTAATTACTTTTCTTATGTTTATGATTTCCGTCCTTAGTTTATTTTTCATAGTTCTAGTTTAACTTATTGTACTGTTTTATTTGCGTCTCACCATTCAAAATTCTAATATTTTATTCCATTTTAGACATTAACACAATTTTTAACAATATGAATTGTTATCATTTCCTGCGCATTCAGACATTTCCTTATAATTTTCAATATATATTTGCTATATCCTCCTATCGTAATTGATTATGTACATGATTTGATTATCTACCGACTTAGCTGTACTCAGAAATTTCCATTCACACGTTTACAATTTCATATCATTTATATCTAAATATAAGTATTTCTCTCTCCTATAGATTTATGTTTTCAAAAGTTTCTAACACCATGTTTAGTTTTATATCCCGATTACCTATAAATGTATTTAAATTTACCTATAAATGTAGTATTTAAAGTTTCCATTTCTAATTTTACAACTATATTCATTGTTCCATCCATTCACATCAAAATATTTCTTACAGTTTCTGCTATTTCAGTATTTCGGACTAATTTACACCACTCGTACAATATGAAACAATAATCTCAAATATGAAACAATAATGTTTCATATTTTAGATCCACTGTGCACAATTTTACCTTTTTCTGCACCAACTGCATCCATGTCCACATTCATGGGAAAGGTTTAAGGGAAACTACCAATTTTTTGCATCATGTACACAAAGAAACTCTTACAATTTCAGTATCATATCCAAATTTCCATTTCTAAATGTGAATTATTAGTGTTCTATGGTTTTACTCAGTTACATCTTCTTAAATTTTATTTGAACATCTTACTTTTAATTACTAACATACCTTTTCTTAATTGCTTTTTCTTTTATTTCTAGCACATAACCTTAACTTATTTATTCAAGTTTCATACAACGCAATCGTTATTCACAATCGAACCACAATGTCTTCCACTTACATTCTATTTTATAATGCTACAATTTTCCCTAATTGACAAAAAGCGAATATTTAATTATTAGTCATTTTCAAATAGAACTAGTCTATTTTTCACAAACATTACCTTCTTTTTCTATTCAAAACAGCCCTTAACCTATAACTGATTTAGAGATACAAAAGAGACTCTTATCATAGGGTGCTCATTTGTAAACATCTTTCCACATTTCAGGTTTTTAGAACTTCTTTCGCAAGTATATCAGTACCATCAGAATACACTTCATACACTTGACACTATTACTCACTTTAAAGGCTACATACTGTTATAAGAATCTTTGTAGTTAAATGTATAGCGCAGTTAAACACATTTTGTGCTATATACGCATAAACACTTAGAATAATTCTTTTAATCCAATGTAAGACATGAATTTCATTGATAATATGGATTTTCTATTAATTTATTTGACCGTACACTAATAGAAAATTTTTATTTTACAAGTACAGCTTTGAACGAAATAGAAATAGAAACCACGATACACCTGCTGTTTTTAAGAAAAGGAACTTTCATATACTTCTGGCAATGTAAATGCTTCTCTAGTTTCCCTTCCATAACGTTGGTTTTCATTAGTTTACTAATTTCAATAAGTCTCTTATTAGCTAATATTTTTTCTTATGAACAGATTGTTAAAAGCATGACAGAGTATAACTCTTAGGAATATTACACAGTATAACTCTTACCTTTACCAGCATACACATATTACCTCTTGAACAGAAGAAAGACACACATTAGCGATTGAACCGAAGACAGACTCAAATATTTTACCCCCAATCTACATTAAATTTTAAAAATATTTAAGCTTTCATACATTCCCGAATACGAATGAAAATTAAATATATATTATTATATTTGCATATATTACATAAAATACTTTAAAAAGTTTCTGATTGATATTTGAAGTAATGCTTAGAACTTCATAAAAGAGGGCATTCACTATGCTAATACAAGTATCATCAGTTATTTACATTAATCAATGTAATATCAATATTCAGTACACATACTATATGCATATATATTTAAAGTTTAATAGTCTTACTTTTATTACAACTGAATAATTAATTATTGAGAGAAAGGGGCGATATCTTACAGTATTTAGTTTGTATTGAACAAATTTTCCCAAGACCCACATTGAGCGACGTTTATTAAATTCGTCAAAGCTCTTTTATTTCTCCATTTTCACATTCACGACTGATTTGAAGCTAACTACCGAATGCCATTTCAGACATCGATATATATCTACACTATAAGTCAATGTTTTTAGTAGTTGCAACTTTATGCATTCAAGAAATACATCTAAGTCTTGATCATGGGCTATGTTCTAGAAATTCCATTCAGTTGAAAGCATACCATTAACACCTGTGATTTTAGTAGACTTACATGCATTAACGGTGTCAACGTTTCTTCGTTTTTGCGAGGTTTGTGTCAAACAATGTTGCATTCGAATGTGGTGTAATAGATCACTTTTTCTTTTAAATATTTGTGAACTTGGATACAATTTCTAAAAAGAGAAGTATCATGCTGTTTCAAAACTCCATCATCAGAATTTTTTGGACAGCTACTACATTTAAAAAAACGTTTCATGAGATTTCATGTGTCTCTTCAAATTCTTTTTAGTTCAAAAAATATTCGAACATTCAATACAATCTCTAACAAGTAAAGTTTCGTGTGATTTTAAATTGTCAAACTCACTAAATATTTTTTAACATGATTAATACTTAAAAGTAAGTAAAGTTTTCATATTCATTTTACATGAAAAGAACGTGTGATTATTCACTACAAATTCTAAAACGAGAAGCGTCGTGACTTTTCGAACTATCAACTGCACTAAATTTCTTAGGACACAGACTACACCTGAAGATTCTTGCATGAGATTTCAAGTGTCTCTTCAGATCACTCTTTTTCAGAAACGTGACAAATATGTCGCACATGTAAAATTTCAGTGATGCTTCTTAAACTCTTAAATTTTCAACACGAATGAATCGCCTGAAACGTATGCTGCACTGGAAACATGTAAAGATTAAAAAAATTGTTGTAAAAAATAACGACGCATTCATTTCACCAAGACGCCCTTCCATTTAAACACATTTATTTATTTCCTAAAGAAGACGTTTCTGATTTATATTTAAAATATACTTAAATTTTTCTTTCATTAATTAATATCAAGTTAAAAGCAATATCATTAACATACATTTAATATACATGTTTGTTTTAAAATAAAAATAAAAATTTCAATATATATCTATTAAAAATACAACAAAATAAAAAAATAGCCATATCATTACAGAAATTTCTATAAAAACTGTACTTATATCAAAGCATTTTTGTAATCTTCATAACATTTAGATACAAAAAACATGTCAGGAATAGGTGAATAATATTTTTTTGTCTTAAAGATGCTCTTACGTTTTTAAAGTTTATACATAAAAATACATCTTCACCAATGTATTTAATTCTGTCTTCAACATTTATGATAAAACATCCATGTCTTGTTTGTGAAGGATGATCTATAATACATCCTTCACATTTAAATAGCTTTTTAATCACTGAATTCAATTCTGTTTTGATAGAGTTTATAAGTGTTTTGAAAAGTTCATCATGGTCATTTGTTTCACCCGAACAATTGTTTTACATCTGATTTACAAGGGTAAAATAACTTCAAAAGTACATTTAAATAAAGCATTTGACACATCTGGATTAATTTCTTTCAACCTTTTTAAAATATCATAGCCTAATTGTAAATAAGTAGATTTTAGTTTAGAGGAATGTTCATCCTATTTTAAAAACTTGTTGTAAACTGCATTCACCTTCTTTGTTGAAGATTATCAATTGATTGTTGCAAATGAGCCTGGCACTTGTATACACAAAATTGAATAGATATATTTTAGAAGAAAATTCTTGCCATGTAGAGGGAGTGATAACAACACCGCGTGTAGTAGGATACAAGTTTTTGTTTCTTTCTACGAATTCACAAAAATGAATGTTCACTCCATTTTCGAACTGAATGAGGGATATAAAATATCCCCAACCAAGCGTCCTCTGCATTATCAACTTCGATTTGTTTTTCATTTTCTTGATTATCGGGCATGAAGATATTTTCTGTTATTACAATTTCTACAATTAGATTATGATATTTTAAAAAGATTGAAAGAAATTATTCCAGATGTGTCGAATGTTTTATATAAATGTACTTTTGAAGTTATTTTACCCTTGCAAATCAGATGTAAAAACAATTGTTCGGGTGAAACAAATGACCATGATGAACTTTTCAAAAAACTTATAAACTCTATCAAAACTGAGTTAAATTCAGTGATTAAAAAGCTATTTAAATGTGTGAGATGTATTATAGATCATCCTTCACAAACAGGACATGAATGTATTATGATAAATGTTGATGAAAGAATTAAATACCTTGGTGAAGATGTATTTTTATGTATAAACTTTAAAACGTAAAAGCATCTTTAAGGCAAAAAAATATTGTTCACCTATTCGTGACATGTTTTTTGAATCTAAATGTTATGAAGATTACAAAAATGCTTTGATATAAGTACAGCTTTTTTATAGAAATTTCTGTAATGATATGGCTATATTTTTATTTTGCTGTATTTTTTAATAGAAATATATTGAAATGTTTATTTTAATTTTAAAACAAACATGTGTATTAAATGTACGTAAATGGTATTGCTCTTAACTTGATATCAATTAATGAAAGAAAAATTTAAGTATATTTTAAATATAAATCAGAAACGTGTTCTTTAGAAAATACATAAATGTGTTTAAATGGAAGGGCGTCTTTGTGAAATGAATGCATCGTTATTTTTTACAATTTTTTAAGCTTTATATGTTTCCAGTGTAGCATATGTTTCAGGCGATTCATTCGTGTTGAAAATTTAAGAGTTTAAGATGCATCTCTGAAATTTTACATGGGCGACACATTTGTCAGGCTTCTGAAAAAGAGTGATCTAAAGAGACACTTGAAATCTCATGAAAGAATCTTCAGGTGTAGTCTATGTCCTAAGGAATTTAGTGAAGTTGATAGTTCGAAAAGTCACGAAGCTTCTCGTTTTAGAATTCGTAGTGAATAATCACAAGTTCTTTTTATGTAAAGTGGATATGAAAACTTATAAAAGTTACTTTTAAGTATTAATCATGTTAAAAATATTTAGTGTGTTTGACAATTTAAAACAACACGAAACTTTACATGTTAGACATTGTATTGAATGTTCGAATATTTTTTCAACTAAAAAGAATTTGAAGAGACACATGAAATCTCATGAAACGTTTTTTAAATGTAGTAGCTGTCAAAAAAATTCTAATGATGAAGTTTTGAAACAGCATGATACTTCTCTTTTTAGAAATTGTACCCAAGTTCACAAATATTTAAAAGAAAAAGTGATCTGTTAACCATATTCGAATGCAACATTGTTTGACACAAACCTCGCAAAAGCGAAGAAACGTTGACTCCGTTAATGCATGTAAGTCTACTAAAATCACAGGTGTTAATGGTATGCTTTCAACTGAATCGATTTTCTAGAACATAGCTCATGATCAAGAGTTAGATGTATTTCTTGAATACATAAAATTGCAACTAGTGAAAAAATTGTCTTATAATGTAGATATATATCGATGTCTGAAATGGCATTCGGTAGTTACTTTCAAATCAGTCGTGAATGTGAAAATGGAGAAATAAAAGAGCTTTGACGAATTTAATAAACGTCGCTCAATGTGGATCTTGGGGAAATTTGTTCAATACGAACTAAATACTGTAAGATATGGACCCCTTTCTCTCAATAATTAATTATTCAGTTGTAATAAAAGTAAGACTATTAAGCTTTAAATATATATGCATATAGTATGTGTATTGATTATTGATATTACATTGATTAATGTAAATATCTGATGATACTTGTATTAGCATAGTGAATGCCCTCTTTTATGAAGTTCTAAGCATTACTTTAAATATCAATCAGAAACTTTTTAATTTATTTTATGTAATATATGCAAATATAACAATATCTGTTTAGTTTTCATTCGTATTCGGGAATGTATGAAAGTTTAAATATTTTTAAAATTTAATGTAGATTGGGGGTAAAATATTTGTGTCTGTCTTCGGTTCAATCGCTAATGTGTGTCTTTCTTCTGTTCAAGAGGTAATATGGGTATGCTGGTAAAGGTAAGAGTTATAGTGTGTAATATTCCTAAGAGTTATACTCCGTCATGCTTTTAACAATCTGTTCATAAGAAAATATATTAGCTAATAAGAGACTTGTTGAAATTAGTAAACTAATGAAAACCAACGTTATGGAAGGGAAACTACAGAAGTATTTACATTTCCAGAAGTATATCAAAGTTTGTTTTCTTAAAAACAGCAGGTGTATCGTGGTTTCTATTTCTATTTCGTTCAAAGCTGAACTTGTAAAACAAAAATTTTCTATTAGTGTACGGTCAAATAAATTAATATAAAATCCATATTAAGAATGAAATTCATGTCTTACATTGGATTAAAAGTAATATTCTAAGTGCTTATGCGTATATAGCACAAAATTTGTTTATCTGCGTTATACATTTAACTACAAAGTTTCTTATAACAGTATGTAGCCTTTAAATTGGGTAAAAGTGTCAAGTGTATTTTCTGATGGTACTGATATACTTGCGAAAGAAGTTCTAAAAACCTGAAATATCGAAAGATGTTTACAAATGAGCCCCCTATGATAAGAGTCTCTTTTGTATCTCTAAATCAGTTATGGGTTAAGGGGTGTTTTGAGTAGAAGAAGAAGGTAAGGTTTCTGAAAAATAGACTAGTTCTATTTGAAAATGACTAATAATTAAATATTCGCTTTTTGTCAATTAGGGAAAATTGTAGTATTATCAAATAGAATGTAAGTGGAAGACATTGTGGTTCGATTGTGAATTACGATTGCGTTGTATGAAATTTGAATAAACAAGTTAAGGTTATGTGCTAGAATTAAAAGAAAAAGCAATTAAGGAAAGGTATGTTAGGAATTAAATGTAAGATGTTCAAATAAAATTTAAGAAGATGTAGCTGAGTAAAACCATAGAACACTAATAAATTGGTAGTTTCCCTTAAACGTTTCCCATGAATGTGGACATGGATGCAGTTGGTGCAGAAAAAGATAAATTAGCACAGTGGATTTAAAATATGAAACAATAATGGTACAAGTGGTGTAAATTAGTCCAAAATACTGAAATAGCAGAAGCTGTAAGAAATATTTTGGTATGAATGGATGGAACAGTGAATATAGTTGTAAAATTAGAAATAAAAACTTTAAATACATTTATAGGTAATCGGGATATAAAACTAAACATGATGTTAGAAACTTTTGAAGACATAAATCTATAGGAGAGAGAAATACTTATGTTTAGATATAAATGATATGAAATTGTAAACTTGTGAATGGAAATTTCTGAGTACAGCTAAGTCGGTAGATAATCAAATCATGTAGATAATTAATTACGATAGGAGGATATAGCAAATATATATTGAAAATTATAAGGAAATGTCTGCATGCGCAGTAAATGAAAACAATTCATATTGTTAAAAATTGTGTTTATGTCTAAAATCGAATAAAATATTAGAATTATGAATGGTGAGACGGAAATAAAACAGTACAATAAGTTAAACTAGAACTATGAAAAATAAACTAAGGACGGAAATCATAAACATAAGAAAAGTAATTACCAGTTGTACACTTAAATTTAAAATATGCATATATATATATATATCTCCAGCTTGGGAGACTGTGTATCGGAAATTAAGTAAAGTAACAAATAAACCACTTGTATGGGAAGTTCGAATAACATAACATGTAAGTTAAAATTCAGAGTAGAGTGAAAATTATGAAAGGTATGGAAAAAAAAATAATCTGAAAATTTAAATGAAAATATTACAAATTGGAAACCCCAAGTATTAAAAACTGTGACAGCAAACAAATATGCCATTATAAACAGGAAATGTAATAAGTAATTTAAAAATAAAAGTTCAGAAAGAATAAAAGTATCAGAATAAAATTAAGTAAAATAATAAAATAAAAAAAATGTCATGTAATTTCATTTCCATGATGAATTGCCATTAGATGGAAATCCTTTTTATATTTTTTCCTTCTTATATCGTGTCAGAGACGCGCATTGAATGGTATGAACGACAGACTGTAAAAATATATTTCTAAAATACATAATTCGCGTTTTCGTCCCTAGACGGCAGCATGAGCATAAAATCAAAATTAAGATGCAGAAAACATTCACTTCATATCTGTTGCCAATTTTGAAAAACAAAATTTAAATGTAAAGCAGGTGGTCTCCAACTTAATCAGCAGAATAAAACAACTGAACTGAACTCGTAATGTCATTGTCTACGCTCCCTCGGTGTGATGTCATCGATGACATTGCCTTTGCGCCATTAAGATGCCATGACAACGTAGATCGAATTAGAACGTTAATTAGATGCATTACATATCTTTTTGCAACGAAAATATCGTCTGCAAAAGAAGCGAAAATGACATCTTTGCGTCAAATGTGCTCTATATAAAGATGGGAAATCGACTGCATAGTCGTAAAATAGCAGAATTTCGCAGATACCTTATACGTCAAAATGTGACGCCTTTGCAACCTCATGCACGATGCTCTTGCCTCGTCGTTACAACGATGCTGTACTACTTCGAACAAACATAAAGACATCTGTTTATTTCTTTTTGTTGCACAGTTTTGGTAATATACCTGGTTTTAATGTTACTATTAATTATCACTAAATTTGATTAGAATCATAATGTTTGATATAATATATTTTAAATTCTATTCTACCTCTTCAGGTAAGTTATTCTGCTTGCTTTCTTTTTTTCCCCTTTTAGTTTGTTTTTAGTTTTTAGTTTAGTACTTTGAGTGTATAAATATTTTGCTTTTTAATTTTTGTTCTTAATTTAAGTTTTGTGTCATTTCGATAATGTAGCACCTTAATTTTTTGTATAAGGTATATGAAGCTAATATAAAGGCTAACACTGGAGATTTACTTTCAATGATTTTCCGCAGAAATAATTCACTCATTTCATAAATGCAATCTGGAAGAACATATTGTTAAAAAGAGAACATAAGTATATAAGGTATTTCTCCCTCTTTCTTCGCATGCCTTCGTGGTGTAGTGGTCTGCATGCTCGACGCGTAACCGAGAGGTCCGTGGTTCGATTCCCGGCGAAGTCGTTGCTCATTTTTCATGTCTCCTGCTCCGAAATAACCTAATGTCTCTACACTGGCGCCCGAACTAAAAAGGTGGGGGGATGATGACTCTCCACACCCAAGATTTGGCGACTAGGTCCCCTAAAACCCTAGTCGCACAGCACACTGGCCGGTATTTCAGAGGTCCGTGGTTCGATTCCCGGCGAAGGCGCTGCTAATTTTTCATGTCTCTTGCTACGAAATAACCTAATGTCTCTACAAGTAAAGAGTGAAAGAAGGAAAAAGTAGAAACAGAGAGAAAAAAATGGCTACGTTACCTGCTTGAGAAAGCTGCACAGCTAGCATGACTAGTATGAAGAGGAGGGATCCCATTTTCTGGAAAAGGTAAAAGAAATCAACAATTAGACTTATAAATTAATCAGTCTTCATTTAGTAATATAAGCGTACACTGAATGCATACTGTTTGAAAATGGGATAATTTTCTCTTAAAATGTGATAACTATTGCTTTCAGGTTTAGAAAAGTCTTATTTCGATGAGCATTATGACTACTTTCCCTAATGTTAGATATTTTTTAGCAAACGTTATTACTCACTCTAAAAAATAAAACACAAAACATTTGGAAACTGGCACATGTATTTAAATTTTAAAGTATGAGATTACTTTCAAAGGTCGTACACAAATTGAAGAATATTTGTGCGTAACTAAAAATGAAACAACAGTTCAGAAAAGTATTTTTGATGTTAATATAAAACTTAGTGGTGAGAACTCCTATTAAAATTGTCATAAAAAAGTATTGATTATTTTTTTCAATACTTTTTCAAAAAGGAGATCTTATTTAAAGAATGATATAGAATTCGTATAATAGAAAAGAGTAGCAGACTTCATTATTGGCATATAATCAAGTGGAAATATTTTTTACATAAATTTAAAAGGAAAAATTTCCAGTTTGATGAATTTTTAATGCATGATTATGAGATTAAAGTAAATGTAATTTTAGTATCTGAAAACTTATAAATTACTTGCGTGAAAATTCTTTCAGCAAACTATGTGTAACAAAATTATAAACTAAAGAATATTGCATACAATAAATTGCAAAAGAATATTACTAAATGATATTAAAGAGAGAAAAATCAGTCTAAAATTATTTTGATTTTTTAAACAACGCTTATGAATAGGCAAGATGACAAGAATCTTAAATACTGAAATTAAATATCTCCGTCATTTTTTGGTCGCATGGGAGTCAAACTTTTGTGTTTTGATTTTATGATGAGTATAAATGTTTAATAATTATAACTATAGAGACCGGAACAGAATATAAAATTTATATTTTGTAATTTTTACAAAATTGACTTTTTGAAAATAATTTTAAAGTGCCAAAACATGAGTATATGTGGCATTTAAAACATTTTATGCAATTTAAAGAATATATTTACTACCAGCTGATTGCGAAAATATAGGCCACATAAGAATTTTGATGGATACGGTATATTTATACCGAATATCCACAGTAATTATAAAAAAATGGTATCATTGTTAAATTACTTCATATATTATTTTTTTATTAAAAACATATTTTACTGTTTTTAAAATGATATAATTGTCTACTTTCTTCTCCTAATAAACCTAAGAACTGTTCTTGTTCACATGAAGTTTGGCCACTATAGCGTAAAGATGTTTAATCCCTCCTCACCAGTAATTCTGTAACACATAATAAGATACACATGAAGTTACATATTTTCGCATTTTGAAATTTGGCATCTCTTTTTTTTGAGCGATAATAACATAACGTCAAATGTGATTTACGCACTTTGTTAAAATTATTTTAAAGTATGAACGATTTTCCGCTCGTCTGCAATGCAAAAAAGAAAAGGAAAATTAGTTGGCTATAAATTAAGAAGTTCGCTAAGTAAATTATTCCTGGCGCAACTGAAAAAAAATACGCAAATATAAATTTTTGAATTTCTGCGTAAATTTCGCACGAAATTTTACGAAATTTAATATTTAGGCATAATTTGAGCTGTAGAATCGAAATATGGGAAAAAAATGGCATGTCATTTCAGAAAAAGTTCGATTTTGTGTCAAACTATCTATGTTAGAATAATGCTATATAAAAATCTAATGCATATCCTAAGTCGAGCTTTCGAGACATGAAAAACGCAGTTTGAATTTAAATTTTTTTTGGGGGGGGGACGCACTGTACGCACGTAATACAGACTAATCGACTTGCTGCATAGAAGTTTTGTGTTTTTTTTCGTATGTGTAACGTGGATACGAAGGAGTTTCCATTAAAAAATTCCCCACGAAAGCATCCTTTTCTTTGCTGCATCGCCGTAATCAAATTTAAAAGTAAAAAAAAAAGAAACTTCGTTAAAATAAATTTTCTTGTTGTTAACTTTCTAACTGCTGAAATTTTTTAATTAATATTAAATTGTTTTCAAAGGATTACGAGGATTAAAATGCGCAATTCTGAATGAAATGTAAAAGCATTTCAGTGAGCAGTCTTGATAATGGTGTTAGAATACGTTCTGTTTCAGTAAGAGTAAATGAAATATTATTCATCAAGCAAATCTAAATTTAAAACGTAAAATTCCAGAAGTTAATATAATATGCAGTATAAATTTAAAATTAACATAAATTCGTTTAAAGTAAGACAGAAACTAAGAATTTATAATGACATACATCTTTATTGCGTATACTGAAGGCAATCCTGCAAGCACCCCTTCCCATAACGGATACGTTCGTACGCATAACCATAATCTAATTTTAAATATCTTCCCGTCGAAATACATTTTCTTGTTAACAGCTTTTTGATCGCTGAAAAAGTTTAAATTATTATTATTTATTTCTACATTTCTGGGGATGAAGTAAAAGAGTGCGAAGATTATTACATGTCATTTTCAACTAAATGCAATAACATGTCACTGAGAATGACGTGTAAAAGCACTTTCGTCAGAAATGAAGACGAAATTAGAAGACTTGGTAATGAAGACGAAATATACATCCTCCTTCAGTAAAGATAGATAAAATATTATCCATCAAAAAAGTATACGTTGACAATTAGTCTCGAAAAAGCTGAAATTATATAGATATAGGTGTATTATAAATTCAAAACAAATGCATGAAAAGTAGAAAGGCAATTAAGAATTTATAATGACACCTCATCTGTAAGGTTTCTTCTAAAGTTAATATTCCAGTTCCTAGCGTCCCTTAGAAAGCCCTTCCCAAAGGCCCTCCTTCCCTTGCGAATATGCCTGAGTGCTATCCTATAATCCAAATTTAAAAAAAAAATCCTTCAACTGAAATAAATTTTCTTGCTTTAACTTTTTTAATTGTTGAAAAAGTTTTAATTATTATTATTTATTTATAAACTGTTGATGACAAAATAAAGGACTACAAGTATTACGCGTCATATAAGTTTATAATTATTTATATTACACATGATTACGAATTTGCAATGAATATAAATTTACTTAAAGTAAGAGAGACACCTAACCATTTATAATCACACGTCATCTGCAGGACTTTTACTGAAGTGGATCCTCCATCTAAAACAAATTCTTGCTATTGACTTTCTAATTGCTGACAAAAATATTAATTATTATTATTTTTTTCTAAATAATTAGGGACGAAGAAAAGGACAATGAGTATTATGACCCATCACTTTCAATGAAATATGAAATGAAACATGAAAATGAAACACGTCATTTCACTTCCGTCAGCCATCTTGAAAATCAAGACAGATACCCCATATTTCGGTAAAGGTAAATAATATTTCTAAAATAAATTCAAAAACTGAAAGCACAGTATTCTAAAAGAAGATAAAATTATGTGAATTTAAATTTAAAAGGAACTAAGAATGTATAATGGCAGGTCATCTGCAGAGCTTATACTAAAGTCAATCCATCAAATGAAATAAATTTTCTTGTTATTAACTAACTAATCGCTGAAATTTTTTCAAACTATTCTGACCTATTTTAAAATTTTTCCGGAGAGCTGAAACGATCATATCTCATCGATTCCTTTTTATGGGCGTCTCATCTATGCTGCTAAATTTTAAGTAGCAGGTAAAAATTCAGTATCTGCATACCATTTTCAAATCTCAATAATTAAAGTAACTAATATTTACCGAGTATTAACTAATATTACCAAGTTTTTTATGAAAATGTGAACATCTAGTACTGAAATATAAAATCGTTTAAAATATTTTAATGGTTTGTAGGATGTTTGCCAAGATGACGTGGCAGCGATTTCGCTAATATGGATGCGGTCGCTGAAACATCTACGTGACAGCGATTCATACAAGAATTCGGAAGGCAAGCAACATACAAAAATAATAATAATAACTTCTTATTAGATTGTTACAGCAAAGAACATAAACTATCATAGCTTATCTCTTCCCTTTTAAGAGCGTGGTATCATGTCGCTAAATTTTAAGCAGCAGCGAATTTGGTAATATGGCTGCTGTAGCTGGAACTTCAACGTGGCAACTATTCAGTTTCGAGTTTGCTTTTTAGTAT
The DNA here is from genome assembly GCA_000611955.2 of Stegodyphus mimosarum. Taxonomy (NCBI): domain Eukaryota; kingdom Metazoa; phylum Arthropoda; class Arachnida; order Araneae; family Eresidae; genus Stegodyphus; species Stegodyphus mimosarum. Next base: position 1,234,171 of record KK119706.1, read on the forward strand.
ACAATAATCGCAATGGTAACGAACTTACGAAAAGAGAATAACAACTTCTCTTGCTAAACGTGTTACAAGCTAAAACTTGATTACTACAAGTTCAAAATCAGCATTTGCACATTTATCCCATACATAGCAGTTTCTTACGATAATTGCTTTGCCCGTGTCTTAAACAATTAACCAGGTAATTGCTTTTTATATCTTCAAATTTATATACATATTTATTTATTCTTTGAGAAATATTCAATTTATTTAAGGTAAGGAAACTTTTAAAGACTTACCACATACGAGATGTTTCCTCTTCGAAGCTCCAGCACAAAATGAAATATGGCGGACAGATCCGGGTCGTATTATAAATGCGCAAATATGACGTGGAGGTTAAAAAAACGCGTACAGAGGGTACTGTAACCTTCAGTACGTCAATATCCGGGTACACGTCTACTTCGTGGAAAATTTCAGAACAATCGAAAACAATTTTTTATATAAATTTGTTAAAAATAGCTACATGCGCAAGAGCAACTTAAGTGTAATTTTGCTACTTTGGCAATAAAGATAGGGAAATTTGCATTGAAAATGTTAGTTGTAGTTTGTTTCATGCGAGTTGAGTATCCCTAAACCAAAGTGTTTGAAGTCAAAAATATTTTGAATCTTTGATGCAGAATTTAAGCGTATCAAATATCCTAACACAGAAGTCGAGTAAGATCTGCAGTTTTTCGGCAATCATACGCAGCGCAGCAAAAGCTAAATCTATTTTTTTTTTAAATTATCAAAATGTTAAAATAATCCATAATATATTTACATGAAATGTAAATATGAACTTCAGAGTTTCCAGAAGTCTATATTATACGCTGGCATACCATGACCGTTATACATCTACTCGTAGAAACTGCCACAGCAAGCCTAAACGCGAACTGTTTAACTTGCAGTTTGGAAACTGGAAAATATTTTCCTCAGCATTTCACTCTTTTCGGCTGTAAACTAAAAAGAGTAATTCATTCTCCTTTAATGTCCCTTCGTTTTAAAAATGTGGAGAATTTTCTGTTAGAGATATCACATGGTAAGAGTCAGAACAGGCTTTCAAAGGTAGGCTTGAAAGTTCTCCTTTTAAGCCAGTTTTAAGGTTGATGTGCTGACATTCAAACGTGGTTTACGAATAGCTTCAGAAATCGTGTCATATATGAAATTTTCTAAAAGACCAAACTTTTGTGAGATCAAAGTTGTAAATTTCGGAATGTTCTGTGTCTGGAATTTTAGGCTCTAACCATATTCGAATTTTTTACCTTATCTTTTCTTCAAGTAAATGACTTTGAAAATTATGTTTTGAGTAAAACTGTACAAGTTATCTAAAACACCTTGAAAATCTTGAAAAGAAAAATAAAGCTTCATTTCAAATGTCTTTCTGCAGGAGAAAAAACGTACTTTATACACAATATAAAAAGTAAGCTACTGTACCTTCAAATCTAGATATCTGTTTATTCAGTCAAAAGTTCATAAAATAATAAAACAATTCATTAAATTTTAAAAGAAATAACATCCGTTTCATTTCATGGCAGTAAATAAAGCTGATTCAACTTTAAAAAGATACGTTTATGCAAACGAAGCAAAAATATGTTTAATTACGTGATCATATCAGTATAATTCTTCTAATTACTATAGCTGTTGACCAGAACATTCAAATGAAGCCAAGTAGTGGTATAACAGGTAAAAATTTGCTTGATTTATGAAACGTCCATATAAGAACATAGCTATAAAAAGAGGTACATAGTTCTTATCTCACAAATGTTTCCCTTAAAGATGAAGTAGCAATTCCCACACTGAATATCTCAGATAAGTTATAATTTCATTGAAGATGTACCATACTGAATAATATTTATATTTGATGAGCAGCAAACGATTTTCCGTCAATCTTTCTTTACGAATCTGAAAACCATCTATTCAGAAATGAAAGACTGCACAAAATTGATTAATTGCTGTGATTTATATGTTATTTTCATTATTTCATTTACTCATTTCATATACGGTCTAGTAGATTATGAAGATATTTATGATGGAATATCTGCACTTTTAAGCATTTTCAAAAAATGCCAATAATAGTGTGAAATAAACTTTAAAGTAACAGTAAATAAGTCTAATACTTTTTTAGGGAACTTACTATTTATCAAGATGCATTGAAAAACAATCAACTCGTTTTAAAAAAGAAAAGTATTTTGTTTAAACCGCCAAATTTTTAGCAGCAGGCCAAAACTCTGTAACTGCAACTACAGGATAATTAAAATAAGTCTTTACAATAATAAACTTTTTTCGGGGTTGAAGCTGTGCTTGTTCAGCCACAGAAATTTAAAATCGTCTAAAAGATTACAATGGTCTAAAAGTATTCTCTGGGAGATGTCGCACCATTTTCTGGTGCTCAAGCTGAGGTTTAAAGAGGCAACGATTTAGTTTCAAATTCATTGCTTGATATATAGTAATCCTGGTTGTAGCCAACTTACAAAGATGAAAATAACAACTTTTTGGCAGCTTATTATAAGTTAAAACTCTACTGTTAAATCAATATTCGCATATTTATCCTAAACATGATAACTTTTTAGCTCTACTTTGCTTTGAACAAATAACCAGCTAATAGCCTCTTATATTTTCAAATAAAAATTTATGTTAAGTTATTGTTTTGGGAAATAATTCAATCAATTGAAGGCTGTCGAAAACAGAAACTTCTCATCTTGATACACTGACTAGCAATAAGTATTTGGACACCTGTGATAGAAAAGAAAAACTAACTTTATTCAAAATAAATAGTTGGTAGAGCCTCCACGAGAGGTAATTACAGCGTGGACCCTCCGGGGCATACTTTCCACAAGTCTTTGTATGACAGCTAGTGGTATTTTCTTCCACTCGGCTTGGAGAAACATAGAAGTTCCTTCACCAATTTTGCACAGGTAGTGCACCCCTGAATTCGGCGATGCAACTCGTCCCAAAGGTTCTCGATAGGGTTCAGGTCTGGACTCTGGGCAGGCCAGTCCATTCGATGAACTCCATTGGCACCATACCAAGCTTTGGTTAACGTCGAAACATGACAACTGGCATTGTCGTCCTGAAAGTAACAGGGGTCCAACCCGTAAAACTGCACAACATAGGAAGCACATTGTCATCCAAAATAGTGCAGTAGGCATCGGAGTTGAGCTTACCATGAATGGGGACCAAGGGTCCCAGCCCATACCAGGAGAAACACCCCCAGACCATAATTCCACCTCCGCCGAACTTGACTGTTGGCACAATGCATTCTGGCAGGAAACATTCTCCAGGTAGACGCCAGACCCAGACCCTGCCATCCGAACGGTAAAGGGTGAACCTTGATTCGTCACTCCAAAGAACCCGTTTCCACTGATCTACGGTCCAATTTCGATGTGCTTTGCACCACATTAACCGAGCAGCGCGGTTGGACTTTGTGATCAAAGGCTTATGGGCAGCAGCACGACCATGAAAACCAAGCAGATGTGGTTCCTTACAAATGGTATTCATTGAAACAATACTCCCAGATGCCTGTTGAAACTCCTCGCGAATGAGGGCCATCGGTTGGGTGCGGTTCTTCTGAATTTCTCTGGACAGCACTTGTCGGTCTCTATCTCCCAGTTTCGTTGCTCTGCCGACTCGGGGAACATTCCGACAATCACTGCTCACCTTCCACTTTTTGATCACATAGGCCACTGTCGATTTTGGGTACTTTAGATAGCTAGATTTGTCCCTTAAGGATCGGCCACATTTGTGATACCCGATAATTATACCTTTCTCGAAATCAGAGAGCTCCGAACTGCGAGGCATCTTGCATGCGACTAAAGTCGATGCTGTTTCCTACTTGATATATACCGGCGGAGTCCGTGACGTACCTTAAGATCGCAGATATCGTCATTTGCATAGTTGTCCAAATACTTATTGGTAGTCAGTGTAGAATTCCCGAAAATTGACAACACGGAAAAGGCTTCCTCTTCCCGCTTTAATGAGGTTAGGTTAGGTTATTTGATTATGGCAAATCACACGAGGGCTATTTGCCTAAGGAGAGGTATGCCTTCGCGAAGGACTTTCTATTGGAAACTGACTCGTATTCCCGTTATGCAGCAGGAAAATTACCCATTCGTTTACATTCGAACCACCAGGGAACCAGGGTCGAGCTACCAGTATTCAGCAACCTGAACTGTTCAGCCACTGGTGGGGCCCACTTCAATAAGGAATAAAGGGTGGCAAAAATGTGTTCTGTTTTTATAGGCAGATATGGCTCTAAATTTTAATAAAAACTAGGTTTAACTAACTATTCGCAAAAATTAAATTTGTCGAGTTATTAAGTGATTTGCAAACGAGCAAGCTCATATGAATTCCAGAAATAAGTCTCGACAAAGAACAGAATTGTTTAAATGGCTTCGTAGGCCAAAAATATGAAGCTCATACCTGAAGCTGATGAATATGCCATAAGTGACAGTGAAGGTAGAGTAGCACTAAAGAAATTTTTTCTTTAATGATGAACTGGCAGTTATTATGTTGAAGGTGTATAGCAACTTATTACTATATTGTTATACTATATTATAGCTTTTTATTACTATATTACTATACTATATTATATACTATATTATAGCAATTTATTACTATATTATTACTATATTTATACGTAGACGCACATTACGCGCTCCTGTGGCGCCACTTCAAGCGCTATTTGAGGCTTGGAGTTTTCGCCGACTTCAAGTTCGGCAGTTGTGTTTTTCTTGCAGTTTTAAAAAAAACGATCAATTATGCCTTGTAGTAAACAGCGATCATCGTTTGATCGAGCATCCAAGTTCGACAGAGGAAAGATAGTGGCCTACCGAGTGTCCGGATTATCTTTCAGGGAAATCGATAGTCGTGTTGGACGAAACCAAACAATTGTAATGCGGATATGTGACGGTTGGATTCAGTAGGGTACGACGGACCCACGTATTCGTTCGCATCAACCTCAATGCACCACTTCACATGATGACAGGAACATTGTGCTCATGGCAGTGGCGGATCGCTCAGTCACATCACGAACCATAGCACAGCACATTCAGTCTGTAACGCATCATCCAGTGTCTGCGCGTACTATTTGACGCCGTTTACAGCAGAGCGGTCTGTCCGCAAGACGTCCATTGCTTCGTCTACCCTTGACGCAGAAATACAGACGTCTCCGCCGCCAATGGTGCGATGAAAGAAGGATGTGGACGGCAGAATGGAATGAAATTGTCTTTACTGACGAGTCACGCTTCTGTCTGCAACACCACGATGGTCGGATTCGAGTCTGGAGACACCGTGGTGAGAGGATGCTGAACAGCTGCGTTATGCACCGCCACACTGGTCCTGCACAGAGTATTATGGTATGGGTTGTATTGGATATCACTCTCGCGCTTCTCTAGTACGCATTGCCTGTACTTTAAACAGCCAGCGCTACATCTCCGAGATGTTGGAGCCAGTTGTCCTTCCATACCTTCAGGGCTTGCCCACAGCCATATTTCAGCACGATAATGTACGACCACACGTAGCACGCATTGTCCAAGGGTTCTTCGTCAATCGCCAGATTGAACTGCTTCCCTGGCCGGCTCTCTATGCGGATCTTTCGCCGATAGAAAACATGTGCTCCATGGTTGCTGAACGATTGACCCAAATTACATTCCAAGCTGCCACACCAGATCAACTCTGGCAACGTATGGAAGCTGCTTGGTCTGCTGTACCCCAATAATACATCCAAAGTCTCTTTGAATCAATGCCGAGGCGTGTGGCAGCGGTGATCTCCAACAATGGCGGCTACTCTGGTTATTGATTCTGGAAGGAACCACACTTACAGAAGTGTATAAATTTAATCATTTGATATTTGGTCAACATGTTATCTACTAAATAAATTTTGTTGTGCTATCTCTGATCTTTCTTGGTGTTGCAATTTGAGTGGCCAGCAGTGTAATTTCTGTTGGTAACAAGCCCTGTAAAACACAGGAAGAAATCCCGACTCAACGGGCCCCCCGAAGGAGGAGCCAAGCACAGCCATCGCCCAGCCAGCCAATCAGGAGCCTGCACAAGACACGTGAATCACGTGATGACAACTTTGAATTTCCGAAGCAAAGCTCGAAGCTCCCTGCAGTTGTGATTAAGGACTCCACATTCACATGGAGTCAAATCACAAAAATTATAAATGATGCAAAGTTGCAAGACTTCAAAGCGCAAATGAAAGCTGATAATGAGTACCACAACATTTTCCCTACTACCACTCAACTTCTACTTGACTGCCCTACTTTACAGTAAAGCTATTAAGTACCACACCTATCCACTATCTTGTGACAAGGACATTAAGGCTGTAATCAGAAGTTCCACCAATGCTGTGAAAATTCAGGAAGACCTGATAACGTTTGGTTATCAGGTAAACAAGGTCATTCAGCTTACTAGACGGAGAAGCCCGGAAAAAGTCAAGACGCCGCTCTTTTTAGTCCTACTACAACGAACTGAAAAATCGGGGAAGATATTTAATCTGGAATTTCTAATGCGACTCAGGATCGCAGTCGAAAGATACAAGGGCAGACGGGGATCAACGCAATATTTCCGCTGCCAAAAATTCTTCCATGCGCAAGCCAACTGCAAACACACACTCTGCTGTCTAAATGCGGAGGTGAACACGAGTCTATGGATTGTTTAAAACCTTCATCGGAGCCTCAATGCTGCGCCAACTGTGGACAAGAACGTACTGCAAGCTTCAAAGGTTGCATGTACACTGGTGTGCAAAACTTAAGCAACAGCAGGTTTTTTGCCATAACTCTACAAGAAATCAACTGAGAGACATGAAATGCGGAAAGGAAGGAGAGTATTATGTACGTAAAGGATGACGAAAGCATCGGAGCTGAAAAAGGAATACAAACCATACGGTATGGAATCAAACAAAAACAAGATTTATTAAACGCATAGTATAGTTGTAAGGTTTTAGTTAAACTAACCAAGTTTATTTTAATTTAAATCTTTTCTATCTAATCTCTGCTTCAACTTCCTGTCAGAAGAAGCGCGCGTTTTTAGCTTATGCTAATTTTTGAAGTTCAGCCAAGCACTATTTAAGCCAGAGGTAAAAACCTCTCGGTGTGTGAGAGCTTTGCCTCAGATCACGGTCACGCTGCTCAACGTTCTCCTGACCAGCTAGCAGTTTAAATTTATAAGCCATAGTGCTTACTACGTGATTGCATTGTAAAATAAATTAAAGTGCGGTAGTATTTAGTATATCTTGCTACGCACCCTTTTAGATAGAGGCCAACTTCCGCGAATTGCTCTGCGAAGCAAAGTTTAATTTAAGTTCTATTTTAATTTATTTAAATTTATTTGATTGTTAAGTTCGACCAAAGTGTGGTCTGTTACGTTCTGTATCTCTCCCGAATTGGGAGGTTTGTATTTAATAGTGATTGAATAAAAGAGGATTTCAAATCCCTTCACGTGCAGTTATTCTCCAGCCCAGCAGTTACATCAGAACATAGCGTACCTTCCGCTCCCTGTTCCAGTTCAGGACTTAGAACGTAAGGATAAGAACCCTTTACAGAATTTACCATGTTCTCAAAGAATACACACAGAATGCTAAGTCCTGATAGTGGCGCCCGCACAAAAAGAAGAGGATGGCCTCAACAACAAGAAGACGAACCTGAGACACCTGCTGTACCTGTCCAGAATCCTGAGATAGCACCTCCTGGCATAGAAGGATTCGGCTACATCGTACAAACCATGCGAGCAGCCATGAAGCCAGCGGCAAGTTTTGACGGCAAGACAGCCGTAATCAATTTCCTGGAAAAGCTAGACTCCCACTTCATGCTATATCCAGTCCACGAATTTCAGAAAGTCGCTCTTGCTACCAGCGCTTTGAAGGGCCAAGCGCTAAGTTGGTTCAAGTGCATCGGAAAGAATCTCTTGGGGGAACCAGGAAGCCCCACATACACGTATGAAAATTTCAAGAATTCTCTAGTGAAAGCATTTCCCGTGGTGCGAGATCGAGCCAGATTGGAAGCTGAACTGTTTAGCCGATACCAAGAAAGAATAGAAGATTTGTCTAATTTTATTTTGAGGAAAATTCAAGTTTTCAAGCTTTTGTATGGAAGTCGCCCGGATCCTGAAATTATTCAAGTTATACTTCCTAGGCTACTGCCCCAAGTTCAAGATTTCATCGAACTAAGAAATCCAACAACATTAGACAGATTATTTGAGCTCGCGGTACAATTTGAAAGCCGAAGAACAGCCGACAACGAACGACGACGCCAATTTGAGCGAAGAAGTCAGTGGAGTTCGCCAAGACCGCAGCAAAAGCAAAATCAAAGTTACGGGAATAAGGCGAAGCAATGGCCGAAGAAAGATGTGTCTCCTAAAGCGAGCGGCGAACGAAGGGAATTTAATAGAAGAACAAGCAAAGATTCCGAGGGCAACCAGAAGAAAAAGAATTTAAACTAAGAGGGATTTCTTCGAGGAAGGTGAAGAAGTCCGAAGCAGCGCAAAACCCTTCCAAAATCAATTTAAACACCGTGGTCGTTAAGAATTTGAGTTTGCCGAAGATTGAAGTTCTAATCAACAACATACCGGCGACAGCCCTCTTGGATACAGGAGCCCAAAGCAGCTTCGTATCGGAAAGATTCTTTAAGAAGCACTTTCGACGTTACAGAATTTTTAGTGCAAGAGACACGGATGTCATAGCGGCCCAAGGAGAAAAATGTAGCTGTTTAGGAAAAGTACCATTGTTCGTGCGTATCAACAACGAACAGGTAAGAATCCTGTTTTATATTGTGCGTAACCTGCAGACTTGTATTATTCTAGGTGTGGACTTTTTTAGTTTGGCAGAAGCAAAAATTGATTTCAAGGGGGGAGAACTAACATTAAATATGAAGCCAATTGAAGCGAAGAATGATAAGCCCCCGCAGCTGGACTTGGAACATTTACAAGCAGAGGAAAAAGAGAAAATCCAAGGTCTGGTAAGTGACTTTGCAAATTTATTTAGTGATGTACCCGGATTTACTCAGGTGGTGAACCACGACATTGACACGGGGGACGCTCAGCCAGTTAGGCAAAAGCCATATAGATATGACAGGGTCAAAGAAGAAATAATTGAACATCATATTAAAGAGATGTTAAAGAATAAAATCATCACGCCAATTTCTAGCAGTTACGCTAGCCCCGTTGTCCTGTGTAAGAAAAATAATGATTACCCGATTACGCACCCGAAGCGGTGGCGTTTTGCTATAGATTATCGCAAGTTAAATTCAGTTACAAAATATCCTGTATATCCGTTGCCGATAATTGAAGAAATTATTCGAAATATTTCGTCTACAAAATACATGACTACATTAGATCTCACGAGTGGCTATTTTCAGATTGGGGTAAAACCCGAGGACGTACACAAAACCGCGTTCATAACGAAATCTGGTACGTACGCATTTCTTAGAATGCCGTTCGGATTATCCGGCGCGCCGGCAACGTTCCAAAGATGTATGGACATCGTCTTAAGACCAGTCCTTGGTAAAAGCACTTTCATATATTTAGACGATATTATAATTACGAGTAGTACTCTAGAACAACACTTACAAGATTTAAGAAAAGTATTTTCATTGTTAAACGAAGCTGGTTTAAAGATAAATGCGTCTAAATGTAAATTTGCCGCAAAAGAGTTACGTTATTTAGGATTTAAAATTTCCCAAAAGGGAATCGAAACGGATCAGTCAAAAATAGTAGCCATTAGAAATTATCCTGTTCCTAAAACAGCGAAGAAATTATCGTCGTTTCTCGGGATGTGTTCATATTACCGGGCTTTCATTAAAGACTTTGCAAAAATAGCTGAGCCACTGCTAAAGTTGAAAAGAAAAAAAGCTAGGTTTTCGTGGTCAGCAGAAGCCAACTTGGCGTTTCAAAAATTGAAAGACGCATTGACTCAAGCTCCCGTCTTAAAATTTCCAGAAGGGGATAAAGGATTAGAGATTTCAGCGGACGCTTCAGATTTCGCGATTGGTGCAGTGCTTTCCCAAAATGGTCAGCCCGTGGCTTTTTTCAGCCGAACATTAAATGAAACCCAAAGAAACTATTCCGCAACAGAGAGAGAAACTCTCGCAGTGTTAGCATCAGTACAGAAATTTCGTGTGTTCTTTGGAAGTTCTCCAGTAACTGTATATACCGACCACGCGGCGGTCACTAGACTCTATTCTGGAAAAAATTTATCACCCAGATTAATAAGGTGGGCTCTCAAATTACAGGAATATAACCTAATAATTAAACATACGCCGGGAAAGGAAAATGTTGTGGCAGATGCTTTAAGCAGAATTAACTTAGATGAAAATGGAAGTGTAATTAAGATAGCCATGTTAACATCCAAAGTATTAGATTCTCGTGAAACAGTAATAGCCGAACTCAAAAAAGATCCGGAGTTCAAAAATATATACAATTATTTGGCCGACCCTGAGAATTTCAATCATCCGGATATTGTGCCGATAAGAAATAGGGCCGAAAATTACGAATTAATTGACGGACTGTTATTCTATACGAAAGCTACTAATGAGAATCATGAATATAGACCGGTTATCCCAGCTAGCATGAGGTTGAATGTATTAGAAGAGTTGCATGATTGTGCCATTTCGGCTCATTTAGGTATAAGAAAAACTGTTCAGAGAGTTCGCGAGGCAGTTTTCTTTCCAGAACTGCAAAAGTTTACTAGGGCGTATGTCCAGTCGTGCCCAACATGTCAATTAAATAATTATGTTAATTTCCGCCCGGCCGGGTTCCTAAATAGTATTAAATCAGAATTCCCAAATCAAATAATAGGCATCGATTTACTTGGACCTTACCCTCGAAGTAAAGTTAATAAAAGCCGATATCTTTTAGTTATAGTGGATCATTTTAGCAAATGGTTAGAGTTAATTCCGTTAAAACGCGCGTCTGCAAAAATTGTAGTAGATTCAATTCTAAATAAGTATATTTTAAAATACGGGGCGCCCCTAAAAGTTATTTCAGACAATGGTCCTCAGTTTGTTAGTAAAATGTTTGAGGAAATGTGTGCAAAACTGGGCATACGTCATCTAAAGATGGTCCCGTATCGTCCGCAGTCAAACATAGCGGAACGGGTGAATAGAAATGTAGTGAAAATAATTCGTAGTTATGTGAAAAACTATCACTCTACCTGGGATAGCCATATAAATGAATTTGCATTTGCACTTAGGACCGCCAAACACGATACTACACAAAAAACACCCGCTGAACTCTTCTTAGGAAGAAAGATCTTGACCCCCCTAGATAAACTGTTCTTTGTACAGGAAAGGGCAGAAGAATTTAAAATGAGTGATATACAAAAGTTAATACGGGAAGCGACGGAAAATATAGAAATGGCCCAAAGAAAACAGAAATTGTACTATGACCTAAAAAGAAGAGAGGTCAAGTACAATGTGGGAGATGAAGTGTTGAAGATTAAACACAACTTGTCAAATGCCCCAGAGGAAAAGGTGGGGAAATTTTTTCCGCGTTTTGAAGGCCCGTTCACAATTGAACAAATTACGGGGGCAGTGGTTATATTAAAAAGAAATGATGGTCAAACGCTCAAAGCGAATGTGGACCAAATAAAACCGTTCTATAATCGCAGCAAAATGGCTGTATTTAAAGATTCGTTTCAGGATCCGAGGCAATCGACTAGCCAGGAAGATATACGTCAGCAAAAACAGCAGGAACCAGCTACAACGGCATCGAAATGTCAGAAGAAGAAAGCTCCCCCCCAACAAAGAAATAAGAACCAAAAAGGTGGTTTCAAAAGAAAGTCTCACGATGCAGGTGAACAAATCTACGAACGGAATTACGAGCGCACCAAGAGAAGAAAGCAGAATGGGCAAGGGAAGCCCAATGTATCCAAAAGAACTGTGGAATCATCGGACAGGTGCCTGAGAAGCAAGAAACGTCGATTGCAGCCTGAGAATCAACTTCCCGAATACAGCAGGAACCAGGACAAGCAACGAGCAAGGGCCCAGGAGAGAAGGGCCCAGTCCACCAAACGTCCAGCGGAGCAACCTCCTCTACAAAGGAAATTGCCGAGGATACAACGACGGAATTTCAAAAGAAAAAGAGACGAGCAGGCTCCGAAAGAACAACGAAAAACGAGGAAACTGAACCAGGCCACAACTTACTCAAGTTTTAAAGATTGGGCCAAGAAAAGGATGGACGATCATAATAAGATAAGTACAATTTCGTATTCAAAAGTTTAGTTAATTTTTGAGTATACTGCAAGTTGCAGGACTGATTTTACCTCAAGCGAGGTTGACTTTTACGCCAAGTGAGCGATAAGTTCTCATATGGAAAGTAAAATGTTTTGTTAAAAGAAATTGTAATTCTTAAAGATTTAAAATTACTTAATTTTGTAAATAGATTAATTCTGTAAAAGCAATGAATTGCTGAAAAGAATATGTTAACTAAATGATTTTGTATGACGCTTTGTCTAAAGACTTGTAAAATGTCTAGAATGAAAATTCGGAAAATTGAAAAACACGATTTAGTCTGTAGACTATTAATTCAATGTAATTTGATATTTCAAGAAAGTACCTTGAGAAAGGAATAGGAAGCACTTGCTGTAAGCTTAGAAATTTAACCTATATTTCTGTAAGCTTAGAAATTTAACCTCTATTTGCATTTCAGGATTGCTATGAAATTGTTAATGTGTTATGAAATGTAACAAATAATATTATGCTAGCAATGCACGTTAAGTGCAATATTAATGTGAATGTTGTGTGCAAACTGCGAATTTGTATGCATGAAAAGTTAAAGATTGACTATTTTAGAATGCAAGTGTTAATTAGGCTCTCCACCAAATACACTTAAAGTGTTAGACATAAAGCTAGTGAGAACCTTAGGATTAGCTGGTTATAGGGCGTTTTTTTCAGGTCTCGTATGTCAAGTTCTAACTAATGTTAGTCGATTGTAGGTGGAAGAGTTGAACACCCCCGAACACATAAAAACCCGCAATGGCGGTTTGCTTTACATCCAACACCGGTGAGAGAGCATACGGGGGAAGAATTTAATTGTGCTTGAATGATAATGTGTGTGTGCAAAATTACACAAAAAAAAAAAAATAAGGATTTGTACCACTTAGAATTATTCTGTTATTATGTCATACTAAAGTTGTTTTCCTTCCAGATTTTGCTGGAAGGAGTAAGACTGTTTGAAGAATAAGACTTGAAAAAAAAAATGTTGAAGATTGTTGTTCCAGAAAATTTCGTCTGTATTTTACACAAACATATATTGCCTTGTAAGAGTTGGCCTAAGTTTAGAACAGTGAAATTTTCGACTATTTAGAATTGCTAGTTTTCAACATGGTCCGTTTGGACCAAAGTAGTTTAACTATCGCAATTCTGGCGGGAAGTTTGTAAGGTTTTAGTTAAACTAACCAAGTTTATTTTAATTTAAATCTTTTCTATCTCCTCTCTGCTTCAACTTCCTGTCAGAAGAAGCGCGCGTTTTTAGCTTATGCTAATTTTTGAAGTTCAGCCAAGCACTATTTAAGCCAGAGGTAGAAACCTCTCGGTGTGTGAGAGCTTTGCCTCAGATCACGGTCACGCTGCTCAACGTTCGCCTGACCAGCTAGCAGTTTAAATTTATAAGCCATAGTGCTTACTACGTGATTGCTTTGTAAAATAAATTAAAGTGCGGTAGTATTTAGTATATCTTGCTACGCACCCTTTTCGGTAGAGGCCAACTTCCGCGAATTGCTCTGCGAAGCAAAGTTTAATTTAAGTTCCATTTTAATTTATTTAAATTTATTTGATTGTTAAGTTCGACCAAAGTGTGGTCTGTTACGTTATGTATCTCTCCCGAATTGGGAGGTTTGTATTTAATAGTGAGTGAATAAAAGAGGATTTCAAATCCCTTCACGTGCAGTTATTCTCCAGCCCAGCAGTTACATCAGAACATAGCGTACCTTCCGCTCCCTGTTCCAGTTCAGGACTTAGATTTTGAGGATAAGAACCTTGTAAGTAATTCACCATGTTTGCAAAGAGTATGCACAGAACACTAAGTCCTGATATAGTGACCCATGACTGTCTGTCCAAGAGGAAGAACAACAAGCAGATGTTCCTTAATATGATATATGGCCTCCCCTTACTGCAATGGTTGCTTCGTGCCGTCTCCGCATACTCAGAATCAGCTGGTGCAACATTTCTTGCGGTAGGAGTGCCCATATCTCAATCAGCATCTGTTTGAGTTGTTAGGTGTTCTCCGGAGCATGTAATCGTGCTGCAATGCGTCTCCCCAAAGCATCCCACACGTGTTCGATGGGATTTAAATTTGGGGAATACGCTGGACAATCCATTCGAGTGATATCTTCACTTTCCAGTAGCTCCTCAACAGCAAGAGTCCGATGTGGCCGTGCATTGTCATCCATAAAAACTAAGTCTGAGCCAATAGCACCTCGGAACAGACGCACATGGGGAAAGAGAACCTCCTCACAGTACCGATCCCCGGTTACAGACCATCTGTCGAAAACGTGGAGCTCAGTTCACCCGTTCAGGATAATGCCTCCCCATACACGAACTCCAGGACCACCGTTACGGTGTCTTTCCTTGATGTTACTGGGATAAAACCGGGTGCCGACCTCTCTCCAAATCAAAACGCATTGAGAATCGCTTCTGGTACTAAACCGACTCTCATCCGTAAAGAGGACACGACTCCATTGATCAGTTGTCCAGTTTTTGTGCTCTCTGCACCACTGTAAACAGTGGTGCAACTTTCAACTGTAGGCAGCGTTCAGGACGGCGTGCGAATAAGCCCCCTTTGTGAAGGCGTCTGGCCACAGTAAACCGCGACACTTGTCGCCCCGTTGCTGTACAGAGTTTCTGAGCAATGGCGCTTGCTGACTGCTGTCGGCCTCTTTTCGCCTGCAGGGCGATATATCGGTCATCCCCTGCAGATATCGTCCTCGGGCGGCCACCACCAACCTTTCTAACAGCTGTACCTGTGGTTTGGAACGCTTTCCAAGCGTGCGAAACGACACTTTTGTTGATTCCGAACTCTGCAGCTACACTGGTGACAGTACGTCCCTCCTCCAGCTTTCCAATTATTCTTCCATGTGTGAAGTCGTCCAAGTGATTTCTTCTAGCCATTCACGAACTGACTCACTGGCACTTGCAGCGAAAATGTTGAGTTGCGTCTCCGTCCTTCCTTTTATTCTACTGTTGACCTGCGCGCGCCGACATCACGCGTTTTGTGTACGCTCACGTCGCCTCTGACGTTCCGTTCCTGATATGTGCATACGCATGACGTTTCTACTGACTTACGTGTTCATTATACTGATCTCCAGACCTCCTTTTCTGCAATTCATGGCTCTCTGCTAAATGTTTACATTGTTACTTAAGTTTTGCACACCAGTGTGCTATCCCGAAATGCGATCTGCCAAAGTCATAACTGGAGTCACCTTGTCAGGACTGAGTGTTCTGTGCGTAGTCTTGGCAAATATCTTAGTGAAACTCCTTAAAGTCCTTAAGTCCTAATCTGGAACAGGGAGCTGAATGCAGCTATGTTCTGGTTGTAGATACTGTGCTGAAGAATAACTGCACTTGAAAGGGATTTAAAATCCTCTTTTATTAAATCAATATTATTTACAACCACTTCCCAACTCGGGAGGGATACAGAAAGGAAAGACCACTCTTAGGTCTAAAATGATCAATCAGATAAATTTAAACTAAAGCTAAATAGAAATTAAATTACTCTTTGCTCACAGAGCTATACGCGGAGTTGGCCTCTAACTAAATGGTGCGTAGCAAGATTTATTAATACTAGCGCACTTGGATTTATTTCAATAAACAATTACGTAGCAAGCACTATGGCTTAGAATTTAGCTGCTAGCTGGTCAGGCGAACGTCAAATAGAATGACCGTGATCTGAGACTAAAAGCTCTCTCACACTGAGAGGTTTCAACCACTTGCTTTTTTTGTGAAGAATACAGTCTAAAAATGCTTAGAAAAGGAAGATAAATAACTGCATGAGGTTACCTCCAAAAAATTGCTTAGTTAATTATCAAATTATTTTCTTTCACATTTATTAATCCGATGTTTTTTTAATGAAAATTATATTTTTTGTTTCCTTTTATTCTTAAAGTATCGTTAACGTTAACACGTTATAGCGTGCAATCAATTTTTTGGATGTCGATTTGTTAGTTATGACAAAGTCAGTTACATAATATGTCAGTGTGGGATTTAAAAAAAGCATGTGTGCCATGTTAACGTCAGGCGATGATTTGTAGGCACTTTATTTTTTACCACGATATTTTCGACGGCGATATTTTTTAAACTGCGAAGTTTTAGAACCGCTTTATTTTCCAGCACGATATTTTTTAGAACTGCGATGTTTTCTCTTTGCTTTCTTTTCTCCCACGATGTTTTGTATCGCGACGTTTTCGCCTTGCTTTGTTTTCTCCGCGATGTTTTCAGTTGTAACCCCCGGCCCACATCAGAGAGTTCATCAAATCTCGGAATAGGTTGCGCAAAGAGCTTAATAGGACATGGAACCTTTCAATTAAAACCTCAGTCAACAGGCTAAACAGAAAAATCAAGACCCTTATTCAACAGCATAAGACGGCCAACTGGGACTACAAAATCTCTAATATTAACTTAGACCCCAATTCTATATGGAAAATCATTAAAAACTTGAAGAATCCTGGAATCAACTAGGCCCTTCGAGGATGGACAAGGATTGGTGTATTCAAACTCTGAGAAGGTGGATCTTTTTGCCAACCACCGTTTCGAATATACCGAACCCAACACCCAGCCGTCCAATCAGGAATCGGAAAATGAAATTGCCGAATTTGCGGAAAAGTGGATTATGTCGCTGACTCCTCTCAATACTCCCAGCTTTGCTTCTCCACTGGAAATTCAAAACATTATTAGATCGCTAAATCAGAAGAAAGCGCCGTGAATTGATTGCATGAATAACAAAATGCTGAGGAATCTACCTGACAGTTTTATTAGTAAGATAACAGGCATCGTGAATGCCTGCCTACAAAATTAGTATTTTCCCAATGCATGGAAACGCGCACTTATTTTCCTAATTCAAACAGCTGGAAAACCGCATGACAACCCTGACAGTCACTGACCCATAAGCCTACTGTCTGCTCTCAGGAAAATGCTAGAAAGAATCATCTATAATCGTATTAAGGACTACCTCAGCGTAATGACTTCAAAACAGCATGGATTCCACAAGGAACTATCCACAGGCGACAGGTGACGCAGAACGGGGGCACCTGGCGTCTACCAGAGGTAAGTTGGACCATTCCCCTCGTCCTCCACTGTCCAACGCATATCGAAGAATTTGAGGAGTTGGGTGAGAAACATGGCCTTACAGGGGTTAGGTGGCTGTACCGTGGCTACAGATTTGGGAACAGAGGGTGCAAGAAACATATTGCAATGCAAGTATACATAATAGAGAACATAAAGCATTAAAGTAATACAATAAATAAATAGTGCAATATAAAGTACGCAAGTAATAAATACGTAATGAAATAAATAAGCTGTGGGATGAACAAGAGACAGCAGAGCAACAGAGGGTCTTATATAACCAGGCAGATGTTCTGTTCCAGGATTGCAATCGGGATAATAGTTTCACATAGCTTATGTACAGTCACACGATTTTGTGTAATAAAGTGTCTGTGAATGTCTGCACCGCTCAAGCACGGACGTAGGTGAATGGCTTTGGTGAGAGGGCATTGACAGACGGAGTGGTCTCGGGAGCCTTCTGATCCGCAGACGCAGGTTATCGACAGGTCTGTCTTACAAATGATTCCAAATATGCTCAATACGATTGAGATCTGGAGTCACCGCAGATAATCTGATCATGTGTTAACAACTAGCAGTTAGATAAAATCCATCGTTTGCAAATAGGATTATTATACTTGGGATCATTGGCTTGTGTTACGTAATGTATACCGTAGCGCCACCACGAATCACTAGGTGCGCCCTCTAGTGGTGTGGATTTATCAATAGCATCTGTGTATCTGCTCAAGCTCCAGCAACTAGCGGAGTTCTACCCTTTGTCCTATCAAGCTGTGCATTGTAAATAAATTCCTAATAAAATAATACAGTCCGCTCTTTTATAATTCTAAATTAAGTACGCAACCTCTATACATTTTGGTCCTAGCGAGCCAGAGGTCTAACTAGTGCATTAAGTTAAACAGTTTCAATCGTAAGAACATTGGCGACTGAATGAGCAATTACAATGCTGAATCGCAAACGTGGTAATATAAAAGGACAATTAAAGAAGATTACTGTACGTGAGGATAATAAAAATATCGCCGAGCTACAAGCTCAGTTGGATGTGATTTCGAAACTTCAAGAAAAATCCGATATTCTAAAGGAAGGACTTTACAAAATCATCAGGGAAAATGATTTTGAAGAAACTGAAACAACGTTATCATAGCTACATGAAGACTTTGTAGGGATTTATATTTATTTTAAATAACTAGTTACATTTAATTTTAAGCTACTTTCCTATAAGCCTTCATTCCCCTAATTGTCAGTGCCAGAATATTTAAATTTGGTAGCGCGCGTAAAAAATGCAAATTCTACCAGTGGAAGATTAAGTTAAATATCGACGTTCCAGTAGAGAAACAGAGAGTCCGGGAAATTGCCGTGCGCGCTTATACGCAAACTTCTGTTTAGCAGTTACTACTGGTTTGACGTGGCTTAAGCGCTAGCCACTAGACTCATCTACACGCTGTAGGCTACAGAATTATATGAGCCCTGTAGTGTAATTCTACTATTTATGAACATCTTAGATTCTTAAGTTTGATTCTACCGTTTCAGTTACCGCCCAAATTGAGGCATAGTATGTTAGCGTCAAGTCGACGCATTGTCAATAAGTTAGAGTTTAATAAAGGGCAGTTTTAACCCTTCCTCAGTGCAACCACTATTTCTCAAGATTCTACACAACAGAAGGACAGTAGAACTTTACAACTGGTGCCCGAACTTCTAATTTGAATCCAGTGGCCAATAATCAGGACAGACAATCATCCCTACAAGAGATAGAAGTCGTAGACCCGATGGTGACAAGCCCATTGGATGGATTTGGCTTTTTAATACAGACGATGTGAGCAGCTATCAAGCCAGCACTGGTGTTCGACGGTAGAAACTCCGTCACTTCATTCCTAGAATCGCTGGAGACGCACTTTCAGTTGTATCCAGTACCCGAGAGGCAAAATGTAGCCATAGCCTCCAGTGCCCTCCGAGGACAGGCGGAGTCTTGGTGGAAAGGGGAAGGAAAATTCTTACTCGGGAAAGTCGGAAGCCTCAGCTACAATTTTGAGAATTTCAAAGCGGCACTCCTGAAGGCTTCCCGATCGTGAAGGATCGTGTGAAGCTGGAAGCCGAACTCTACAGCTTTTATCAACGGAAAGTTGAACATCTTACCGAATTTATCTTGTCTAAAGTCAAACTAGTGAATATGCTTTATGGAAGGAAGCCAAATAATGAAGTAATTGAAATTATATTACCAAGATTATTACCCGCAGTACAAGATTTCGTGAAACTGAGAAACCCACGAACGCTGGAAGAATTATTCGAATTAGCCGTAAAATTCCAGAACCGGCGGATAGCGAAAAATTCGAGATTTCCTGCCCAGGGTTATTGTCAGCACTTCTCCAGACAGCCGGCTGCAGAGAGAAACAAATACAATGGAGGAAAACGCCACCGTCTTACCAGGCCGTCAACAAGCAAGAATGAAAACTGTAAAGCCAAAGACCGCCAGCGTACCCAACAAACATCAGGAAGAAAAACGAATTTAAACGAATAGAGGGGCCTGAAAAATTGAGGGTTCAGACCCCGTGTGCATCGCAAAATCCCGCTAAGTTGTATGTAAACACCGTGGTAGTCAAGAATTCCCAACTACCGTTAATCCAGGTTCTTTAAAACGATGTACCCGTAAAAGTACACCGACGCGGAAGGATATTTTGTAAGCCACAAATTATACTACAGAAACTTCCGGAGAATAAGATTGTTTAAAAATTATAGCATAGAAATTGTTTCCGCACAAGGGAAAGTTTGTGAATGTGTCGGAAAGCTATCGCTTGAACATGCAGGTAAAAAACGAAGTTTTGAAAGTGTTATTTTTTGTTGTTAAAAATTTGCAAAACCATGTCATTTTACGTACAGAGTTCCTCAGGTCGGCGAACGCCACAATAAACTTCGCGGAAAATTCTATTTTCTTGGATATGTTGCCAAAGGTGGTGGAAGAAGTAAAGGTTGCAGACATCGATTTCCAATATCTAAAACAAGATGAAAAAGCCAAGCGGAGCAACTCGTAAGTAGATTTAATACGTTATTTTCTGAGAAGCCAGGAAACATACAAATTGTCACCTATGCGATAGAACTAAAACCAAGCGAACCTTGTAAAGCAAAACCTTACCGTTATGTTAAGGAAAAAAAGAAATAATAGAACACCACATAAAACAAATGTTAAGGGATAAAATAATTATTCCCATGAATAGTGAATATGCTAGCCCAGTTGTGCTATGCAGAAAGAGAAATAATTGTCCCTTTCGGATACAAAAGCATATTATTTTGCGATCGATTACAGAAAACTTAATAACATGACTAAATTCCCTGTTTACCCTTTACCTGTAATAGAAGAAATAATACGGAAAATTAGGTCTACAAAATATATGACCATTCTTGATCTTACTTCAGGCTACTTTCAAATAGCCAGGAAACTAGAAGATGTGAATAAAACTGCGTATATTACAAAATCAGATACTTATTCAGATACTTATGCATTTTTACGCATGCCGTTTGGACTTTGCGGGGCCCCGCCAACTTTTCAACGCGCTATGGACATAATTTTAAGTCCCATCCTAGCAAAATCCACTCTCATTTATCTCGATGATATTATCATAACTAGTGACACTATTGAACAACATGTGGAAGACCTCTACGAAGTTTTTTCATTATTAAAAGAAGCTGGTTTAACTATTAATGCCACAAAATGTAAATTTGCAACCAAGGAATTGCGATGTTTAGGTTACGAAATTTCAGCTAAAGGCATCAAAACTGAGGATTCTAAAACAAAAACAGTTAAAAATTATCCTCCGCCAAACACTGCGAAAAAACTTTCATCCTTTATTGGTATGTGCTCATATGTGTTCCCATTCGTTTATCCAAAATTTTGCCGATATTGTCGAACCTTTGTTAGTGTTAAAACGAAAGAAATCCAAGTTTGCATGGACAGCGGAGGCAAACACCGCTTTCGAAAAATTGAAAACAGTTCAAATTAATGCCCCAATGTTAAAATTCCCGGAAGGGGACGAGAACTTGGAGATCGCGGCGGATGCGTCAGATTACGCCGTGGGTGCAGTTCTAACTCAAAAAGGGCATCCCTTGACTTTTTTTTAGCAAAACCCTACATCAGACTCAAAGGAACTACACAAAGACAGAAAAGGGAAAGGTTAGCAGTGTTAATGGCAGTTCAGAAGTTTAAGGTCTACTTCGGAAAAGCCCCAGTTACAATCTACCCTGATCATGGGGCCGTAGACAGATTATATTCTGAGAAGAATTTAAGATCTAATTTTAAGATTAGAATCTAATTTTTCCTAGATTAATTAGATGGGCCTTAAAGTTACAAGAATACAACTTAATAATTAGCACACTCCCGGCAAGGGAAATACAGTGGCCGACGCCTTGTGAAGAATTAAACTGGATGAAAATCTGAATCAAATAAAATATGCTATGTTAACTTCTAAAGTTTCAGATCCCCGTGAAACAATTATAACTGAATTGCCCAAGGATCCAGACTTCGGTGATATCAATGCTTATTTAAAAGATCCAGATAACTTTGAACATATAGATCTTACTGCAATTAGAAATAGGGTCCGAAATTACGAAATCATAGATAATCTGTTGTTCTATACTAAATCAACAAATGAAAACCACGAACTGAAAGCAGCCACCCCCGCCAAACTACGGTTGAGTATTTTGCAGGAACTTCATGATAGCCCCACTGCGGGTCATTTAGGTGTAAAGAAAACGGTGCTTAGAGTACGCGAGGCGGTGTATTTTCCGCAACTACAGAAGATACTGGCAGCGTATGTCAGGTCCTGTAAGTTATGTCAGTTTGTAGCATTCATTATTTTAACTAACCAAATTATTTTTAGTTTGAACTTTCCTATCGATATCTCAAAGTTTCAGTTGCTGCCCGAATTTAGCGCAAGCGAGATATTTATGCAAATCACATATATCTGTTAGCAGTTTAAAAGGCAGGAGTTAACGAGGGGAAGAGAGTGCCTTGCATTTATCGCCGTAAGGCTGTGCGCGCCAAGATTTCCTCTGTCTACTGAAAGTTCGCCTTCATAGGCATTTGCAATTACCAGTGTTTGCTAGTGAAATTCGCATTATTGCATTTCACTAAGAGTTAAGCTTCCCTCGCCGTCCTACTTAAGCTAAGTTAGGTATTTGAATTTGTTAACACACTTATTTCATATTATTTTAGTTCAGCCCAAGTAGTGGCTTACTCTCGAGTTGGAGAGTTGTAATTATTTGAATTAAAGGGTCACTTTTAAACCCTCCTTTCTGACTTTGTAGTTCTTCAACACTAAAGGACATGGCCTAGATTTGCTCACTGTCCTCCACATAGGGTTTCACAGCGTATGCTCACACAGAAAGTCAAGAGATTGAAGGAGAAACCTTATACTGGCGCCAGAACAGCTAAAATGATTGAAGGAAGTTGGAATATGCCAAGTACATCCCAAAATCAAGCTGCAATGCCTGATGGATTTGGATTCATAGTGGAAACCATCAGAGCAGCCATGAAGCCGGCAGTAATTTTTGATGCCAGAGGACCTGTGAACACATTCCTGGAAAAGTTAGAAGCGCATTTTTTGCTGTATCCAGTTCCAGAACATCAGAAGGTCATATTAGTGACAGGAGCATTGAGGGGCCAAGCATCGAACTGATATAAGTGCATCGGAAAATGTCTGCTGGGAGAACCAGGAACGCCGACCTACACACACGAAAATTTCAAACTAGAAATTTTGAGAGCGTTTCCTGTGGTTAAAGACCGTGCCAAACTCGAAGCTGAGTTGTTTAGCAAGTACCAACAGCGGGTGGACGAACTATCGGAATTTATTTTGAGAAAAATACAAGTCTTTAAATTATTGTATGGCACGAGGCCGGACCCGGAGATTATCCAGATAATCCTGCCCAGATTGTTACCATCTATACAAGATTTCATGGAGCTAAGAAATCCCGTGACGCTGGACAAGCTGTT
>KK119706.1:1257577-1273324 GCA_000611955.2 Stegodyphus mimosarum
CGCCAAGTACGCGCCAACAAAATAATCCCAAGTACGGAAGAAAATCATTCTCCCCAGACAGAAGCCAGCAACAGAAGAAAACACCCGCAAAGCATTTAAACTGCTAAGGAATATTGCGGGGAAGGGGGTGCAATGTTCCGAGGAGAAGAAAAATCCCTCTGAAGTACATCTCAATACGGTCATGGTGAGAAATATCGAATTACCGAGACTGCAGTTACTAATTAACAACGTACTCGCTGCAGCTCTTTTAGATACCGGCGCTCAAGGAAGCTGTTTAGCAGAAGAGTTTTTTAAGAAGCACTTTCGTAGATATCGTCTGCATAGCGTGGAAGGAATGAAGGTGGTAGCAGCCCAAGGAAAAACGTGTCAATGCATGGGAAAAATCGAGCTGTACATCAAAATCGGCGAAGAACAAAAAAAAATTATGTTTCTTGTAGTGAAGAACCTCCAAGCATCGGTTATTTTAGGAACAGATTTCTTTTCAGCTGTGGATGCGAAAATCGATTTTGAAAACTCCACCTTGCAAGTAACCATGGCCCCAGTGAAAAAGAAATCAACACCTCCCCCTGAAGTGGATTTAAGCCATCTAACGCCGGAAGAACAGGACAAGTTTCGGGAATTGGTAAGTTATTTTGCTGATTTATTTGATGATGTTCCTGGATTCACACAGATCGTAGCACACGAAATTAAATTAACCACGGAGGAGCCTACACGTCAGCGTCCTTACTACGAGTACGATAAAGTTAAAGAACAAATAATAAAATACCATATTGATGAAATGTTAAAAAATAAAATAATAACTCCTATTTCGAGTGCATATGCGAGTCCGGTGGTTTTATGTAAGAAAAATAATGATTTGCCGTTAACTGATCCATTAAGGTACAGGTTCGCTATTGACTATAGAAAGCTTAATAGTATAACAAAATATCCAACTTACCCACTTCCGGTAATTGATGAAATTCTAAGAAGTATTAAATCAACAAAATACATAACCACCCTAGATTTGACATCAGGATATTTTCAGATAAGCATAAAGCCGGAAGATGTTCACAAAACAGCATTCATAACAAAATACGGTACATATGGCTTTTTGCGTATGCCTTTTGGATTGTCGGGAGCCCCGGCCACGTTTCAGAGGTGCATGGACAAAATTTTAAGGCCGGTAATAGGAAAAAGTACATTTATTTATCTTGACGATATAATTGTTACTTCAGAGTCGCTGGAAGAACATATTAAAGACCTTCGAGAAGTCTTTACTCTTTTGAAAGATGCAGGACTTAAAGTGAACATTAAGAAATGTAAATTCGCGGCAAAAGAACTCAAATATTTAGGGTACAAAATTTCTCAAAGGGGGATCGAAACAGATAAATCTAAAGTTATAGCAGTGAAAAATTACCCAATTCCGAATACAGCCAAAAAGTTAGCGACTTTCTTGGGTATGTGCTCATATTATAGAATTTTTATTAAAAATTTCGCAGAAATTGCTGAACCATTGTTAAAGTTGAGAAGGAAAAGAGTTCGTTTTGCGTGGTCTTCAGAAGCAAACGCCGCGTTTGAGAAGTTAAAAGAATCTTTAATTAATGCACCGGTTCTAAAGTTCCCAGAGAAAGACAAGGGTCTAGAAATTTATGCAGACGCATCAGATTACGCAATCGGAGCCGTGTTAACACAAAATAGAAAAGCGATTGCCTTTTTTAGTCGTACATTGAATGATACGCAAAGAAATTATTCGGCAACGGAGCGTGAAACTTTAGCAGTGCTCGCAGCTGTTCAAAAATTTTGTGTATATTTTGGGAGTTCTCCCGTAACAGTATATTCAGATCATGCGGCAGTTACCAGATTATTTTCAGGAAAGAATCTTTCGCCACGCTTAATTCGGTGGACCCTAAAGTTGCAAGAATTTAATCTCATTATCAAACACACACCGGGAAAAGACAATGTAGTGGCCGACGCATTATCTAGAATAAAGTTAGACGAGAACGGCGAGAAAGTAAAAATAGCGATGCTTCAGGCAAAGGTCATTGACTCTCGAGAGACTGTAATAGAAGAAATTGCTAGGGATCCCGAATTCGGAAATATTTATAATTATTTAAAAGACCCAGATAACTTCCAGCATATAGACATTAATGCAATACGAAGCAGAGCACAGAACTATGAAATCATTGATGGTCTCTTATTTTATACTAAAGTTACGAATCAAAATAGTGAATACAGACCAGTCATCCCGGCCAAATTAATTTTAAGTATCTTGCAAGAGCTCCACGATTCGCCTGTCTCGGGCCATTTTGGAATTAGAAAAACAATACAACGCGTACGCGAGGCGGTATATTTTCCGCAATTACAAAAGATAGTTAAAAATTACTGCCAGACTTGTCACACGTGTCAGATAAATAATGACGTAAATTTCCGCCCGGCCGGGTTATTAACTAGTATTGAGTCTAGGTTCCCCAATGAAATAATTGGTATTGACCTCTTAGGCCCCTACCCCAGGAGTCATGTAAATAAGGCACGATTTTTATTAGTCATTGTGGATCATTTCAGTAAATGGGTTGAGTTGATACCACTTAAGCGGGCTTCAGCAAAAGTCGTTGCAGATTCGTTTTTGAACAAATATATTTTAAGATATGGATGTCCAGCGAGGGTGATTAGCGATAATGGTCCCCAGTTTGTAAGCAGTACATTTAAAATGATGTGTGACAAGTTGGGCATTAAGCATATGAAAATGGTACCCTACCGCCCACAATCAAATATAGCGGAACGGGTAAATAAGAATATTGTAAAATTGATTAGAAATTATGTGCAAAAGCACCATTCTAACTGGGATGACTGCGTCGAAGAATTTGCATTCGCCCTCAGAACGGCTAAGCACGAGACAACGAAGAAATCCCCCGCCGAATTGTTTTTGGGCAGGAAGATAATGACCCCCTTAGATAAATTATTTTATGTGAAAGATAGAGCGCCGGAATTTCAAATGGGTGAAATAGAAAAAATGTTGAAGGAGGCAGAAAAGTGCTCCCGGGAAGCGCAAAAGAAACAAAAGATTTACTACGATTCAAAAAGAAGAACCGTAGAATATAAAGTGGGGGAGGAGGTGTTGAAACAAGCCCACGCACTTTCATGCGCAGCAAAAGATAAGGTCGCAAAATTTTGCCCAAGATGGCATGGTCCTTTTGAAATTACAAGAATAGTTGAATGCCGTGCATATTTAAAGAATGAGAAGGGCGAAGAGACTGTGGCAAATTTCGATCAAATTAAACATTATTATCGAAGAGCTAATAATAATATTTTGAAAGACATGTTGCAGGGTCCAGCCTCACAGAATTTTTCTAAGATTCAAGAGCCCCAACCAGGTCCCTCAAAAACAAGAGAACCCAGTTTGAAAAGGAGGTTACCAGAAGAGAGGAAGCCGCAGCCGAAGAAAAGACCACCCCAAAAAGAAAAAAGGACAAACGCTAAGCAACAGTCTCAGCAACCAAAGCGTCTAAGGAAGGAACGTCCAAATGAAAACACTATGAAAGCTCCACCACTACGGAGGGAACAGAACGGCGAGAAGCGAGCCGCCGAAGGTGCCAACCCACAACGAAGGAGCCTACGAGTGCAGGAGAAGGAACGAGCCAGTCTGGAGAGGGAGCAAAGACTTCAGCACAAACGGAAAGCGCCACCCACCATTCGTCCCAACAAGGTGTTTCTGGAGGAAAGAAGATCGACCAAACGAAAGGCAGCCCCAGAGTTTCAATCTAGGAGTAACAAGCAAAGAATAGCCCAAGCCACAGTATATCCAACCTTTCAGGAATGGACAAAAAAACGCCTAAAAGACTGGCAGAAAGATAAGTAGATTCTTTATTTTCTTTTAAAATTCACACAGTTATGTTTCTGATTTAAGTGCAAGTTGCAGATTTAAAAGGGAAGTTACCCGAGTCAAAAGCCGGTTGCCGAAAGCGTAAAGGACACGCTTGAAGGAACAACTTAATTATGCAGCGGAAGAAATTCGAGAGTTCAGTTGAAAAACTGTGAGACTTCGTGAAATGTTCTTTGTAATCCAGAACATGGGATTCATCGATTTTAGTCAAAAGACTCTCTGTAAATAGGAAATTGAATTGTGTTAATTAAAAGCAACTAGTACGTAAGTTGTATAGCAAAACTGTTGTATTATATTTTTCTATGTATAAATAATGAATGCATTTAATGTAAAACTGTTTTCTATGTAATGCATGATTTGTTGTAAGCCTTAAGCACTGGTTTTGTTTATATCGAATATTTTGGAAAAGCGTAAAGGATACGCAAGTTAAAATTAAAATGTAATGTAAAAGCGTAAAGCGCGCTAAATTAGAAAGTGAATATATAAGTGTTATTTAACGCAATGAGCATTTAAAGAAAATTTGAATTGAAGATTGAAAGAATGAATTATATGTATGAAATGCAATTGAAATGTTTGAATGTTGTACGTAGTGTTCTCTGGTTTCACACAAAAGTTTAAAGTTCATTTCATGTTAGAACCTCAGGGCATTTCAGATTTGTTTTAGGGGAAGTCTGAGGTCTTGAAAGTCGAAGAATTAACCCCAATAGAATTGAAGTCAGGTGGTAGTTGTGAACACTTGACAAAGTAAAACTGCGTGTTTTTCACAAACACCACATTTGGCCAGAGAACAAGGGGGAAGTTTTAAAAATGAATGAGTGTAAAATGAATGCGTTTGGCGAAAAGCGCTAATAGAAATTAAAAAACGCGAATACCTAAAGCGCGAATAAAAGTCATTACGGAAAGCATCAGAGGAAGGGAATGTTGTACTTTTCAGGTGAAATGTACTTATAACATGAAATTAAAATTTATTTCCTTCCAGATTGGAAGGAACCAGATAGTATCCAGCCAAATTCCTGATGGATCTTTTTGATGTGAAGACGGAAAAAGATATTCTATGTTAAAATATCTAAGACACAAACAGAGAGTTAAACTAAATTTAAAACTTACAATTGTAAAGGATGGCGAATAGGAAGGAAAATTTAGATTTAGAATTTAGCATCTTCACTAAAAGCCGATTTTAGGCTAGTTAGTTTCAGACAACTAAATTCTGGGAGCAACTATGTAGCATTCATTATTTTAATTAACCAAATTATTTTTAGTTTGAACTTTCCTATCGATATCTCAAAGTTTCAGTTGCTGCCCGAATTTAGCGCGAGCGAGATATTTATGCAAATCACATATATCTGTTAGCAGTTTAAAAGGCAGAAGTTAACGAGGTTAACGAGGGGAAAGAGAGTGCCTTGGATTTATCGCCGTAAGGCTGTGCGCGCCAAGATTTCCTCTGTCTACTGAAAGTTCGCCTTCATAGGCATTTGCAATTACCAGTGTTTGCTAGTGAAATTCGCATTATTGCATTTCACTAAGAGTTAAGCTTCCCTCGCCGTCCTACTTAAGATTTAGTTAGGTATTTGAATTTGTTAACACACTTATTTCATATTATTTTAGTTCAGCCCAAGTAGTGGCTTACTCTCGAGTTGGAGAGTTGTAATTATTTGAATTAAAGGGTCACTTTTAAACCCTCCTTTCTGACTTTGTAGTTCTTCAACACTAAAGGACATGGCCTAGATTTGCTCACTGTCCTCCACATAGGGTTTCACAGCGTATGCTCACAAACAAAGTCAAGAGATTGAAGGAGAAACCTTATAAGTTAATTAACGACGTTAATTATAGCCCGGCCGGGTATCTAAATAGTATTCGCACGACTTTCCTAACGAGATCCTCGGAACAGACCTTCTTGGCCCTTTTCCCCAAAGCGAGTTAAATGAAAACCGATATCTTTTGGTAATTGCAGACCATTTTTCTAAGTGGGTAGAAATAATTCCTTTAAAGCGAGCGTCAGCTAAAATAGTTGCAGATGCGTTCTTACATAAGTGTATTTTAAAATACGGTGCACCGTTAAAAGTAATAAGCCATAATGGTAGGCAATTTATTAGCCAAATTTTTGAGAACCTATGTAAAGGGCTTGACATACGGCATATGAAAATGGTCCTGTACAGACCACAAGCAAACATCGCGGAAGAAATAAGTAATACATAACAATATCGTTAAAATAATTAGAAGGTATGTTAAAATTACCATAAAAGCTGGGATGGCTGCGTTGATGAACTAGCCTATGCTTTAAGAACTGCCAAGCATGATACAACGGGTAAAACGCCCGCTGAATTATTTCTGGGTAGGAAGATGTTGACTTCTTTAGACAAACGTTTTTTCGTTCAAGAGCGAGGACCAGAATTTAAACAGGTAAATATTCAAAAGCTGATTGATGAAGCTTTGAAAAATCCGACTTAGCAAGAAAGTGGCAGAAAATTTACTATGATAGGAAATGCCGGGAATCAGATTTTAAAGTGGGGGATAAGGTGTTGAAAAGAAAATTCACTTTGTCTAGTGCACCTAAAACGTCATATTAAAATTCGCCCATAAATTTGAAGGACCTTATGTAATACTGCAGATCGTCTTAAAAGCACTTAAAAACAGATTCGGAAGAAAGAATAAAGACTAGTTCGGATCAATTAAAGAAATATTATGATCGTAAAGATTTCGATGTCTTACATGATTTTTTCCACGTTTCAGACTTAGAAGAGGCGGCTTCCCCAGGCACAGTTCTCACCGCACCGGAAATTCCACCACCCACGAAAAAGCAAAGAACCAAAGAAACTACAAGTTCCCAGACCAACAGAAGAATTCCGGAGAAAAGAATCGTTCAACGCGTGGAAGATCCAACAAAAAAAAATTCAAGGGTGAAAGGAACGTCCCGGCTAAAAACAAGCATCGCCGTGTCATGACAAGATCTCGCAGCAGACAGCGCCAAGATATTTCAAGAAGGTGGCGGACTGAAAGATTACCACAAACAAGACCAACCATAGAGAAAATGAAGAGGCCTGCCGAAGTGCGAGGCACAAACCAAAAATCGAAACAGCCAAGAGTTTACAGAAAAGCGTCGTTGACTACCGATGTACAAAGAACCAGTCTGCCGGACAGTAAAATGAAAAGACAAGATCTACCGCCAGTATATCCGAAGAGACCACTCATCAGAGGTGAAAAAAGGAAAAATCAATTTCCACTAGGGGACAGGAAGCAGAGACGGAAAGTTTCATGAACCAGATGGCATGGACAGAATTCTGCAAGAAACGTATATCCGAATACCAATCTTCAAAAAAAAACTAAGATAAGTGCATTTTTCTATAAATCTTTTCTGTTACGTAAAATTGCATGAAATGTTTAATACAAAGTTACATGATAAAAGCTATTGCTTCGATTGAGGACTAAAGTTATTTCAGCTTTATTTGGCGAAAGCACAAAGTATAGTGTATTATAGAATTGTTATGTTATGTAAAGAACTAGTAGCTCGGTTTTCTTTGTCCAAAGACTATTTATGTTAACTCGCCAAAAGATCTGGCTTGATACAAGGAGCTTCGTATTAGTACTTGTTAATGAAAATTTATTTTAGGTTCGCACTTTTGGCGAAGAAAAGGATCCATTCAAGTAAAATTTTATGTTATTCTCTATTGTCTGAAAAAGTATTTTTGCGTAAAATGTTTAAATATCTGTTGTGTTAAATGATACTTTTAACGAAAGTTTAAAGCTCAAAAGAGCAGATATAATATGAATTTAGTGCTAAAACTTCAACAAAAGTGAATACATTCAAAGTTTAATGTAGTCAATTGAGTTCGAGCAAAAGAAATTTTAGTTAAATCAAATCATGCAATTTTGAGCGAAAGCTTGCATGCTTTTAAGATGAATGCAGAAAATATTTTCGTATGCATGTGTTTTGTAGGGCTCTTCGCCGACACTCTATTTAATTTTCATGTTTATTAGCTCATGGAGAACTTAGAAACGAATTTAGGGTGTGTCTAAGAAGGTTGTTATGTGCTAACAGTCGATGTGCGTTTAGGTGGAGATTTTGTCCACTATAACATAAAGCACTTGCGTTTTCACACCACACATTGTGGAGAGCCAAAAGGGGATTAAAGTTTAAAATTTAAGCATGAATGTGAATTGAATAACTGTACATGAAAAACAGTAATTTTCGGAAAAGCTGAGAAAGCTACGCTAAATAAAGGCTAGAACTTAATAAAAGATTGTATTGTGAATTTTACATGTTATTTAGAATCATGTATTCATAAGTGTTCCTTCCAGATGACTGGAAGGAGTTGACTGAACCCCAGTTGAAAGATGACAAAAGATGTCCAGCAGAACTATGATGATGACAAAATTTTCTTCTGTGATCAGTTAAATTTTAGTATTTTGAATGTAAACGGGGCTTAGATCTTGTCAATTGTAGAATTTATCAGTTTGTGACAGGTCTTTAAGGACCTTTATACAAGTCTGTTAAATTCTGGCATGGACAAATGTAGGAATTTATATTTATTTTAAATAACCAGTTACATTTAATTTTAAGTTACTTTCCTACAAGCCTTCATTCCCCTAATTGTCAGTGCCAGAATATTTAAATTTGGTAGCGCGCGTAAGAAATGCAAATTCTACCAGTATATCGATGTTCCAGTAGAGAAAAAGAGAGTCCGAGAAACTGTCGTGCGTGCTTATACGCAAACTTCTGTTTAGCAGTTACTGCTGGTTTAACGTGGCTTAAGCGCTATTATCTTGCTGCCACTAGACTCATCTACACGCTGTAGGCTACAGGATCATATGAGCCCTGTAGTGTAAATCTATTATTTGTGAACATCTTAGATTCTTAAGTTTGATTCTACCGTTTCAGTTACCGCCCAAGTTGAGGCGTAGTACGTTAGCGTCATGTCGACGCATTGTCAATAAGTTAGAGTTTAATAAAGAGCAGTTTTAACCCTTCCTCAGTGCAACCACTATTTCTCAAGATTCTACACAACAGAAGGACAGTAGAACTTTACAACTTGCAAAATTCAGAGGTAAGTCTAAAAGCTTTGATTAATAGGCTTAAAGTTAGTGAAAAGAATTCCGCTTACCAAATTAAAACACTGACAGTTCTACTTATTAATTCAAGCAATAATGATCAGTTAAAGCTAATGTCAATAAAACTTCCAAAAATCTCTCCTCCTATTTTCACTGGACAATTTTAGGAGTGGAATTTGTTTAAAAGTCAATTTGTTAGTCTAATTGATGAAAATTCAGAGCTTTCTGAAAACGAAAAGAATCATTATCTACGTGGGTCACTAAAAGGAGAAGCAAATATAATAGAAACCTCAAATGATAGTTACAATTCCTTATTCAAGGCTCTAAAGCAAAAGGTACGAAAACAAAAAAATTATTGTTGACTGTCACATTAAAAACATTCTTAATCTTCAATCTATCAAGCACGAGTCAGCCAAGGAACTTCGAAACTTGCTAGATAATATCAATAAAAATCTTAGATCCCTGAAAATATTAGATTTCAAAAGAGACAAATTTTCTAATGCCTTGTTATTAAATGTTATTCTCGAAAAAATAGACAGAGAAACAAGAAAACAGTTTAAATTCACATTAAAGGACAAGGAAGTCCCAGATTTTGATAACCCTTTACAATTCTTAGAAAGAAGGTGTCAAGTTCTAAGTAGTGTTAACACTAGCATATCACGTAAGTACATTTGCGAACGGTCGAAAACCTTTATCGTCAATTCTAATGATTCATTTAAAATATGTGTAGCTTGTAAAACCCAAACTAAGCATCCATTTTATCACTCTGATAAATTTAAAGAAATGAAATTAGCAGACAGATTAGATTTGGTTAAAGATAGTAATCTCTGTGATAATTGTTTAAGTAAGCGCCCTTCTGTTTATGATTGTAATTCTAAGAAAGTTTGTGTTGTTTATAAAAAATCTAATCACCATTCATTCCTTCATAAGTATCCCCTCTCGTCAATTAATAAAAATACCTCGATGCACTCCATTCAAAGTTGTGGAAATATTCCGTACTCTGATGCAATAAATAATGTGAAGATAGTTCCCGCTCATAATGATGAGTCATCACATATGGTCTCGCCAATCAACCAAAATAAAAATGTTACAGACACTTCTCGTGGATGTAGATCAGTGTTCTCTACCGTCAGGCAGCCTTCTATGTACTGCGATGTTACTTATTGAGAATTCATTTGGCGAAAAAATAAAAGTAAAAGCAATTTTAGACAGCTGAAGTTCTGTTTCCACATGTACACAAGAAGTGGCTTATATTTTAGGATTAAAGAAAGAAAAATTTAATTCCTCTATTTCAGGAATTAACGTAGGAGAATATTTTATTAAAAATAAAGTAATAGCAAAAATTTCTAACGATGACGATAACTTTTCAAAAACATTATCATTTCTTGTGCTACCTAAAATCATAGAATTAACACGTGTAAAGAAAATCGACATTTTTGATATTTGTATACCTCGAGAATTAAAATTAGCTGACCCTACATTTTACATTCTAAGTAAAATAAATTTACTTTTACACTCTCAGCAAAAAAAAAACGACGCACCACGACGCACGGAGAAGATATAAAGCAAATTGGACACAAATTGATATGCATACAGTTTTCGACGGAAAATGCATAATTGTACATTTTGACTGCCAATGAATGAACGGTTGTCGCTACAGCGCATCTGATCTGCGCAACTGGGAGGATATTTAAGAGGAGAAATTACGATTTCAGGTCATAAATTCTTCACGAATTTCATTCCGTGTACTCTGGTAGACAGTAACTATGCCTCACATACAGGTGCGCAAACGATATGCGCAGATGTCAGAATTTGAGAGAGGTCGTGTAGTTGGGCTCAAAGAAGCCGGTTGGTCTTATCGGCGAATAGCTCGACATTTGAGCAGGAGCGATGCCACTATTAGACGATGTTGGCAGGAATGGGTGAACGATGGCCGCACACAGTGCCAAGAAGGAAGCGATAGACCTAGAGAAACGACAGAACGTGAACACCGAGCAATCGTCAGTGCGGCACTCACAGCCCAGATGCATCATTATCATCGATTGTACGTGCAACTAGTGCTTCAGTGACCGCAAGGACCATTCATAGACGGCTCACAGAAGGGGGGCTGAGACACCGGCGCCCCTTGCGCCGACTACCATTGACCTCTGTACAACATCAAGCCCGTTTTCAGTGGTAATTGGTTCATTCGCACTGGAATAATACTGACTGGAGTAGAATAGTCTTCAGTGGTGAGTCCCGCTTTGAACTGAACCCCGATGATCAGCGAAGGCGAGTCTGGAGACGCCTCGGACAGCCGTGTGATACCAACCTGACTGTCTTCCGGCAGACAGACAGACAACCAGGAGTGATGATCTGGGGTGCCATTTCATTTCATAGTAGGACCCCTTTGGTTGTCATCCGTCTCAACCTTACAGCACAGCGGTACATCGACGAAGTTCTAAGGCCCGTTGTGTTGCTCTTCATGTCACGCCACTATGGGCTTACATTTCAGCAAGATAATGCCCGCCCTCACACTGCACATGTTTCTACTGCTTGCCGTAGTGCTTGCCGAACATTACCTTGGCCAGCAAGGTCTCCGGATCTCTCTGTTATTGAGCCCGTTTGGAGCAATATGGGCAGAACCCTCCAACCAACTGGGGATATTGACGATCTGCCACGCCAGTTGGACAGAATTCGACACGATATCCCTCAGGAGGACATCCGCAACCTCTATCAATCGATGCCAAGCCGAATAACTGCTTGCATAAGGGCCAGAGGTGGACAAATACGTTACTGACTTTTTCACTTTGTGAAGCTCTATTACTTCAATAAATCATCCAATTTTTCTCAAACTGTAATCATTTGTTTTTCTGTACATGCACATCACTTCTACCGATTTCTGTTCCATTCGGATAACTCCTTCTTGGTGCGTCGTTTTCTTTGTTTAAGAGTGTAGGTTATGAAGTATTTTTTGAATTGCTCAAGGTAGAAAAATTCAAATTACACGATAATAATTTGATGTTTCAGAACAGTGTTTGAGTATTTGGTTACATGGACTGTAAAAAATACACTTTCTTATAACTTTACTGGTCTTACTTGTATTTCTGAAGAGGATTCTTTAGGACATTCCATCAAAAAATTCTTTGAGGTTGAATCCTTTCCAGGAGATAATACAAATGACGATTCTCAAACATTTGAAAAAGAATATTGTGAGCAACATTTTAGTACCACTCACAAGCGCGATGACACTGGAAGATTTATTGTTAGATTGCCCATTAAGGAAGGCAAACGTTCTAAATCAATGGCGGAAAGACGTCTACATTTGCTCTGGAACAAACTGGACAAAAATCAAACTGTGTCCGCATTATATACGGCATTCAAGGATAAATATCTTGCGTTAAATCATATGGAAAAGGCTACTTCAGACTGCGAGAACTGTAGTGAAAATTATTACATCCCGCATCATGCAGTGTTCCGGCCAGAAAGCATTTCTACGCCTCTTCTCATCGTGTTTGACGCATCAGCTAAGTGCGCAAATGGAGTAAGTCTCAACTACTTATTACGGAATGGTGGAACTGTGCAGCAAGATCTGTTTTTAATAGTAACTCGTTTTCGAACACATACATATGTATTTAGCACAGACATTACTAAAACAGGCAAATTCTTGTCGAAGAAACTGATAGAGAACTTCAGAGAATTTTGTGGAAATCAAGTCAGTCCATGCTCACCTGTTGAAACTTACAGACTGAGAACAATTACATATGGTACAACATGTGCCCTGTATTTGGCCATTAGAACTTTAAAGGCTTTAGCTGGTGAGGAGCAGAGGTATTTTCCCCGTGCTTCTGCAGTTTTACTTACCAATGTCTACGTGGCTGATATTTTATCAGGTTCAGAAAATTTAGAGGACACAATTTCCTTGCAATTTGAATTAATAAATATATTGAAGAAGGGTGGCATGCAGTTACATAAATGGGTTTCAAACCATCCAGACTTGTTAAACGACAACAAGGCTACTGAATAAACTTTTCTTTAGATTCCCATCTTGTGAAAACTCTCGGCATGCTTTGGTCATGTAATTCCGATAATTTAACCTTTAAGGTTAATATATAATCAAAGGCAAGTTTCACAAAAAGGGATGTTCTTTCTTCCATAGCAAGCCTATTTGATCCTCTCGGACTAATTCGTTCAGTAATTAGAAGGGCAAAGATATTTCTACAAAATCTGTGGGAAAAAAAATTAAAATGGTCTGATCCAGTTCCTCAAAGTGATATGAAAGATTGGTTAGATTTCTTAACCCAACTTCCCTCTTTAAATCAAGTAAAGGTTCCTAGGCATGCGATCATTACAAATCCCATAATGATTGGATT
Source organism: Stegodyphus mimosarum (assembly GCA_000611955.2). NCBI lineage: Eukaryota > Metazoa > Arthropoda > Arachnida > Araneae > Eresidae > Stegodyphus > Stegodyphus mimosarum. Next base: position 1,270,835 of record KK119706.1, read on the forward strand.
ACATAGATTTAGAGATGCGTCGAAACGTGCCTGTGGTGCAGCAATCTACATAAGCTGAAAAAATAGCCAAGGACAGTGGCAAACAACACTATTATGTACCAAATCTAGAGTATCTCCGATAAAAACCTTAACAATACCCAGGCTGGAATTATGTGTGGCGTTGCTACTAGCTCGACTAACTTCAAAGGTCATCTCGATTGTTCAAGTTGAGTTTCATCATGTATACCTGTGGTCGGATTCTATGATAACGTTGGCATGGATAAGAACACCTCATGAAAGACTTAAACCCTTTGTGTCCAACCGAGTTAAACTAATAAACGAGCTATCCTGACTATGACTGATTGGAGACATGTTTTTTCAGAAAGCAATCCAGCTGACTTCATATCTAGAGAAACCAATGCGACCAATCTTCTGCAGAACTCTATGTGGTGGATTAGCCCTTCATTTTTAAACTCGAACATTCCATCTCCTAAGGAACCTATTAACATGACTAATAATGATTATTCTAATGAACTAAAGACTAATTGACTGATTTTTTAAATATTAGTAACAGTTTTACTAAACTTGTACATGTTTTTAGTTATATTTGCAGATTTATAAATAATATCAAATGTCCTAAAAATCGACAAATGGCAAGTTAACAACAAGAACGAAAAAGTAACAAGTGCATCTAATCATTTAGTTAAATTAGTTCAACATGCAACTTTTAGCCATGAAATTAATTGCTTAAAACAAAACAAGAACTTAAAGCTGAGTAAGAAATTTATATCCTGTTTTAGATCGAAATGAACTTCTTCTAACTGGAGGTCGAATCGAAAGGTTTGTTAAAGGTACAGACAACGCTGTTAGAATTGTGTACATCAAAACATCTAATGGAGTAGTAAAACGATTCATCACTCAAATTTGTTTGTTACCCATAAATGGTAATTAGTCTTTTTATGATAATTATAAATCTGGTATATATCTTAAGACACTTTTTCAATTTATGTAATATTTCTTTAATTATTATTTTTGTAATATGCTGTGTATTAACTTTATATATTTTTTGTTTAATATATTCATATGTCACTATATGTATTTTGAAATTTTCAAAATTTCAACGGGGAGTATGTTACGTAATGTATATCGTGGCGCCACCACGAATCACAAGGTGTGCCCTCTAGCGGTGTGGATGTATCAATAGCATCTGTATATCTGCTCAAGCTCCAGCAACTAGCGGAGTTCTGCCCTTTGTCCTATCAACCTGTGCATTGTAAATAAATTCCTAGTAAAATAATACAGTCCGCTCTTTTATAATTCTAAATTAAATACGCAACCTCAGCACATTTTGATAAAGTTTTTAATGCAACAATATGCTCGTTCCTTCAGCAATCTGTTTCAAATTTTATTTTAAAATATTTTAATACATAAATTTATCTATTTTGTCATAAATAAAGATGTAGCTTTCCAAAATTGCAAGCACTCGTAGTCCCAGACCATTTGGTTACCTCAACTATACTTTGCTGGAAGAGTGAGTTTCTATCTTTATGTTCAATACTGAGCTTTTACAATACTATTTGCTTTTCATCACTCCCAAAAACACTGAATTTGTTTTCATCTGCAATAGAATTCCAAAAATGCTGAAGCTTTTTAATACAGGTCTTAGCAAAGTTCGATCATGCATTTCACTTTACTTTACTGAGGAATGATTTTCTCCTAGATATTCGGCCATAAAAGTTTCTTAAAATATTCCTAATAGTTTTCGTATTATCAGGCCTTGCTAAACATTCATTGGGATTCTAAAGTTAATTTAACCGCATTGGATTTACTATTACTAATAATACTTCTAACACTACACACCTCTCTTCCCTTTCAATGAAATGCTTTGTGCATGGTTTATCTCCAATCAAATTTGATTTTCGGTACTACTAAATTATACTGTGAACAGTAGATTTGGTTACATTCAATAGTTTACCTATTTTTTCCCTCAGATTTTCCATGATTCCAATGAAAATTATAAGTTCCCATGCCCAAAGAAATCGCACAACGTTTTCGACCAGTGTTAATAAAGTAAATCCTCAGTTTTATCTTTTTCACATTTTGAACCCGTTTTACGATATTGGTCTGTTAGAACTGGTTCTTTCATCACATTTGTTAACGCAATGCAGTGTTGTTTTGATTTGGATTATATATTTTAAAACAATATATTAAAAATACTTCATATATTTGTAAGTTTTACTTAATTTCATGTGTCCCAATAGATTTAATATGGCATTTAGATGCAGAGAAAAAGAAGTTTTAAAATAACAGCTGAACTTTTGTTTAAAAGTTTTTTATACCCCACTATTTTTCTAAGTCGCTGTGCTTTTATCAAATAATTTTTTACGTTACGCCCCTGTGAAGTTTTCACAAAAATATACACCAAAATAATCCTATTCCAAAATCCAAACATTAAAACTAAATCAACCTAAAATTTGCTGTAACATAAATTACTGCAGAGCCGAAAGTATT
>KK119706.1:1273359-1298092 GCA_000611955.2 Stegodyphus mimosarum
CTTCAGACCGTCCTACCGTGGTTGTTCTCCGTTAAAACTGGGTAGGAACTGCACAGTTTGTGAAGTAGAGGTTTACCCCTGATCAATGGTGAAATTCTAGTGTACTTATTTGCACCAGTACCAGTGCTTTTGGAATTATACAAGCCGTATAAAGTCGCCTTCCGCTGTCTGCTATTTCCAACAAGCAATTTCAATGACCAACGATCCTTTTTTAAAAAGATGCTATTTAGTGAAAGAGTCTGCATATCTACAGTATAATGTACAGAAACACTGATCAGTGAGGTCCGTCCCTTGGGGCTGTTCAGATTATGCCACCAGCAAAGGAGCTTGATCAGAAAGCGAGCAATTTCAAGGAAATATATAATAATAAATTTCTGTTCTAGAATGTTTGTTAAACAATGGAATTTTGCTACGCAAACTGCATTATCCCAGCCCAGCTAAGGCACAAGTTTCGTTAGTCTTCATGAGACACTTGTAGAGACATTAGGATTTTTTCGAAGCAGAAGACATGAAAAATGAGCAACGCCTTCGTCGGGAATCGAACCACGGACCTTTCGGTTACGCTTCGAGCGTGCTGACCATTACACCACGAAGACATGCGAAGAAGGCGGGAGAAATACCTAATATACTCCCCCTTTTTAAAGGGCGACTGGGGTGTTGGAGACCCAATCGCCAAATCCCGGTGGTGGAGAATCATCATCCACCACCCTTTTTTGTTCGGATGCCACTTGCAGAGTCATTAGGTTTTTTAGAAGCAGGAGAGATGAAAAATAAGCAACGCCTTCGCTGGTTACGCATCGAGCGTGCTGACTACTACACCACGAAGGCATGTGAAGAAGGCGGGAGAAATACCTTATACACTAAACACTTCAAAAATTAATTTAAATTAGGTAACTGTTTTCTTGGTTACCATATTAAAGGCTCACTAGCGGCCGAGTCCTGAACACTAGTAGTTCAGTTTTCGAATCCCGGCGAACGGGCTGGCTGCATGGGCGTTTCGTGGTTTCCCCCATGTCTAACGTGGACACGAGCCAGTTTCCTTGCAAAAGTGTTCCATAGGGCATCCCTTCCTGTGGCGAACACTATCGTGTGCGAGGTAGTAATAATAAAAAATATCACGTTAAACTGCGCCAGCGTCTTCTTTCGTCCTCCTCTTCTTTCGAATATGTTATCTTCATCCAGTACTGTGCGCTACTTGGCAGAAACATATAAAACAAAAAGAGGGAATCGGCGTTTTTAGGCTTTCTATTATTGTAACTGATAAAAATATTAAACAGCTCGAGTATTCATAAAAACCGATAAATATACTAAAGGAACTGGAGAGCAAATGCTAGCCTGCAGTATTTCTCAGTTTTTTGAAATCAGTCACAATTTTAGTCCCAACGAACCAGATTTCTACATAAAAGGGTTCTGGCACTTCATTTTTATGTAACTGAAATACAGTTTCAGCAGAAAATTCTTTTGATCTCGAAAATTATATTTTAACAATGAGTAAGCCTTTTCAATAGATTCTAAATTCTAAATGCATGCCTGACTTTCCCTCGGATATAAACCTTGGACGAAGGTTGAGACTTGAAAGAAAGGAAAGTCCTCGCCCACAGGTCAAAATCTAATTCTCCAGGAAACGCAAATGAATTTATGAAAAAGGATGCAATTTTAGTTTCAGAAAATACCAGAAGTGGAGTGGATCAGTCGCTTTTCCCTACGCGTGGAAGAAAAGTAACATACAACCAAAATTAAAAATTTTTTAAATAGAAATACATATAAGAAACGAGGCAACAAATACTGCTAAAACGCCTCATGACCTCTAAAAATTTTTTTAAAACGTAAAGAAATTTAGACTTAAAATAGTATTCGAGAAGGAATGAAACCATAAAACGTTAATTTATCAGGACTGACTATTCTGTGTGTGTTCTTGGAGAACATTGTGAAATATTTACCAGGGTGTTTCTTCTCAGGTCCTGAACTGGAACAGTGAGCTGATGAAATGTAAGCTTTGTTCTGATGTACTGCTGGGCTGGATAGTAACTGCACGTGAAGGGATTTGAAATCCTCTTTCATTAAATCACTATTAATTACACACTTCCCAACTCGGGAGAGATACAGAAAGTAAAAGACCGCACTTGGATCGAACTTAACAATCAAATAAATTTAACTAAATTAAAATGGAACTTAAATCAAATTTTGCTCACAGAGCGATTCGCGGAGATTGGCCTCTACCTAAAAGGGTGAGTAGCAAGATATACTAATACTCACGCACTTCAAATTGTTTTACAATGCAATCACGTAGTAAGCACTATGGCTTATAAATTTAAACTGCTAGCTGGTCAGGCGAACGTTGAGCAGAGTGACCGTGGTCTGAGACTAAGCTCTCTCACACTGAGAGGTTTCTACCTCTGGCTTAAATAGTACTTGGCTGTACTTCAAAATTAGCATAAGCTGAAAACGCGCGCTTCTTCTGACGGGAAGTTGAAACAGAGAGGAGATAGAAAGATTTAAATTAAAATAAAACTTGGTTAGTTTAACTAAAACCTTACATACTTCCCGCCAGAATTGCGATAGTTAAACTACTTTGGTCCAAACGGACCATGTTGAAACTCGCAATTCTAAAATAGTCAAAATTTATCTGTTCTAAACTTAGGCCAACTCTTACAAGGCAATATCTGTTTGTGAAACAAGTTTACAGACGAAGTATTCTTGAACAACAGTCTTCAACATTTTTCTTAACATGTCTTATTCTTCCAACAAATCTTACTCCTTCCAGCAAAATCTGGAAGGAAAATAGTTTTAGTACAACATAATCACAGAGTAATTCTAGGTGGTACAAATCCTTATTTTTACCTGTGTAAATTCGCACACACACATTATCATTCAAGCACAATTAAATTTTTCCCCCAATGCTCTCTCACCGGTGTTGGATGTAAAGCAAGCCGCCATTGCGGGTTTTCTGTGTTCGGGGGTGTTCAACTCTTCCACCTACGATCGACTAACATTAGTTAGAACTTGACATACGAGACCTGAAAAAACGCCCTATAACCAGCTAATCCTAAGGTTCTCACTAGCTTTATGTCTAACACATTAAGTGTATTTAGTGGAGAGCCTAATTAACACTTGCATTCTAAAATTACTCAATCTTTAACTTTTCATGCATACAAATTCGCAGTTTGCACACAACATTCACATTAATATTGCACTTAACGTGCATTGCTAGCATAATATTATTTGTTATATTTCATAACACATTAACAATTTCATACCAGTCATGAAATACAAATATAGGTTAAATTTCTAAGCTTACAGCAAGTGCTTCCTATTCCTTTTTCAAGGTACTTTCTTGAAATATCAAATTATATTGAAATAATAGTCACAGACTAAATCGTGTTCTTCAATTTTCCGATTTTTCATTGTAGACATTTTACAAGTCTTTCGACAAAGCGTCATACAAAATCATTTAGTTAACATATTTCTTTTCAGCAATTCATTGCTTTTGCAAAATTAATCTATTTACAAACATAAAGTAATTTTAAGTCTTTAAGAATTACCAATTCTTTTAAACAAAAACATTTTACTTTCAATATGAGAACTTATCGCCCACTTGGCGCAAAACTCAACCTCGCTTGAGGTAAAATCGGCCCTGCAACTTGCAGTACACTCAAAAATTAACTAAACTTTTGAATGAGGAATTCTACTTATCTTATTGTGATCGTCCATCCTTTTCTTGGCCCAATCCTTAAAAGTTGAGTACGTTGTAGCTTGGTTGAGTCTCCTGGATTCTGGTTTTTTGTCCTTGGGAGGTGGCTCATCTCTTTTCCTTTTGAAATTCCGTCGTTGTATCCTCGGAAATTTCCTTTGTAGAGGAGGTTCCTCCGCTGGACGTTTGGTGGACTGGGCCCTTCTCTCCTGGGCCCTTGTTCGTTGCTTGTCTTGGTTCCTGCTGTATTCGGGACGTTGATTCTCAGGCTGCACTCGACGTTTCTTGCTTCTCAGGCACCTGTCCGATGATTCCACAGTTCTTTTGAATACATTGGGCTTTCCTTGCCCATTCTGCTTTCTTCTCTTGGCACGCTCGTAGTTCCGTTCGTAGATCTGGTCACCTGCGTCGTGAGACTTTCTTTTATATCCACATTTTTGGTTCCTATTTGTACTTTGTTGAGGGGAGCTTTCTTTTCCTGCCTTTTCGATGCCGTTGTAGCTGGTTCCTGCTGTTTTTGCTGAAGTACATCTTCCCGGCTAGTCGATTGCCTCGGATCCTGAAACAAATCTTTAAATACTGGCATTTTATTTCTATTATAGTACGGCTTAATTTGATCCACTTTCGCCGTGATTCTTTGCCCGTCATTTCTTTTCAATATAACCACTGCCCCTGTTAAGTTTTCTATTATAAACGGGCCTTCAAAACGCGGAAAGAATTTCCCCACCTTTTCTTCTGGGGCATTTGACAAGTTATGCCTCATTTTCAAAACTTCATCTCCCACCTTGTACTTGACCTCTCTTCTTTTTAGGTCATAATATAATTTTTGTTTTCTCTGGGCCGTTTCTATATTTCCCGTATCAACTTTTGTATATCACTCATTTTAAATTCTTCTGCCCTTTCCTGTACAAAGAAGAGCTTGTCCAAGGGGGTCAGAATTTTCTTCCTAAAAAGAGTTCACCGGGTGTTTTTTGTGTAGTATCGTGTTTGGCGGTCCTAAGGGCAAATGCAAATTCATTTATATGGCTATCCCAGGTAGAGTGATAGTTTTTCACATAACTACGAATTATTTTCACTACATTTCTATTCACCCGTTCCGCTATGTTTGACTGCGGACGATACGGGACCATCTTTAGATGACGTATGCCCAGTTTTGCACACATTTCCTCAAACATTTTACTAACAAACTGAGGACCATTGTCTGAAATAACTTTTAGGGGCGCCCCGTATTTTAAAATATACTTATTTAGAATTGAATCTACTACAATTTTTGCAGACGCGCGTTTTAACGGAATTAACTCTAACCATTTGCTAAAATGATCCACTATAACTAAAAGATATCGGCTTTTATTAACTTTACTTCGAGGGTAAGGTCCAAGTAAATCGATGCCTATTATTTGATTTGGGAATTCTGATTTAATACTATTTAGGAACCCGGCCGGGCGGAAATTAACATAATTATTTAATTGACATGTTGGGCACGACTGGACATACGCCCTAGTAAACTTTTGCAGTTCTGGAAAGAAAACTGCCTCGCGAACTCTCTGAACAGTTTTTCTTATACCTAAATGAGCCGAAATGGCACAATCATGCAACTCTTCTAATACATTCAACCTCATGCTAGCTGGGATAACCGGTCTATATTCATGATTCTCATTAGTAGCTTTCGTATAGAATAACAGTCCGTCAATTAATTCGTAATTTTCGGCCCTATTTCTTATCGGCACAATATCCGGATGATTGAAATTCTCAGGGTCGGCCAAATAATTGTATATATTTTTGAACTCCGGATCTTTTTTGAGTTCGGCTATTACTGTTTCACGAGAATCTAATACTTTGGATGTTAACATGGCTATCTTAATTACACTTCCATTTTCATCTAAGTTAATTCTGCTTAAAGCATCTGCCACAACATTTTCTTTTCCCGGCGTATGTTTAATTATTAGGTTATATTCCTGTAATTTGAGAGCCCACCTTATTAATCTGGGTGATAAATTTTTTCCAGAATAGAGTCTAGTGACCGCCGCGTGGTCGGTATATACAGTTACTGGAGAACTTCCAAAGAACACACGAAATTTCTGTACTGATGCTAACACTGCGAGAGTTTCTCTCTCTGTTGCGGAATAGTTTCTTTGGGTTTCATTTAATGTTCGGCTGAAAAAAGCCACGGGCTGACCATTTTGGGAAAGCACTGCACCAATCGCGAAATCTGAAGCGTCCGCTGAAATCTCTAATCCCTTATCCCCTTCTGGAAATTTTAAGACGGGAGCTTGAGTCAATGCGTCTTTCAATTTTTGAAACGCCAAGTTGGCTTCTGCTGACCACGAAAACCTAGCTTTTTTTCTTTTCAACTTTAGCAGTGGCTCAGCTATTTTTGCAAAGTCTTTAATGAAAGCCCGGTAATATGAACACATCCCGAGAAACGACGATAATTTCTTCGCTGTTTTAGGAACAGGATAATTTCTAATGGCTACTATTTTTGACTGATCCGTTTCGATTCCCTTTTGGGAAATTTTAAATCCTAAATAACGTAACTCTTTTGCGGCAAATTTACATTTAGACGCATTTATCTTTAAACCAGCTTCGTTTAACAATGAAAATACTTTTCTTAAATCTTGTAAGTGTTGTTCTAGAGTACTACTCGTAATTATAATATCGTCTAAATATATGAAAGTGCTTTTACCAAGGACTGGTCTTAAGACGATGTCCATACATCTTTGGAACGTTGCCGGCGCGCCGGATAATCCGAACGGCATTCTAAGAAATGCGTACGTACCAGATTTCGTTATGAACGCGGTTTTGTGTACGTCCTCGGGTTTTACCCCAATCTGAAAATAGCCACTCGTGAGATCTAATGTAGTCATGTATTTTGTAGACGAAATATTTCGAATAATTTCTTCAATTATCGGCAACGGATATACAGGATATTTTGTAACTGAATTTAACTTGCGATAATCTATAGCAAAACGCCACCGCTTCGGGTGCGTAATCGGGTAATCATTATTTTTCTTACACAGGACAACGGGGCTAGCATAACTGCTAGAAATTGGCGTGATGATTTTATTCTTTAACATCTCTTTAATATGATGTTCAATTATTTCCTCTTTTGTCCTATCATATCTATATGGCTTTTGCCTAACTGGCTGAGCGTCCCCCGTGTCAATGTCGTGGTTCACCACCTGCGTAAAGCCTGGTACATCACTAAATAAATTCGCAAAGTGACTTACCAGACCTTGGATTTTCTCTTTTTCCTCTGCTTGTAAATGTTCCAAGTCCAGCTGCGGGGGCTTATCATTCTTCGCTTCAATTGGCTTCATATTTAATGTTAGTTCTCCCCCCTTGAAATCAATTTTTGCTTCTGCCAAACTAAAAAAGTCCACACCTAGAATAATACAAGTCTGCAGGTTACGCACAATATAAAACAGGATTCTTACCTGTTCGTTGTTGATACGCACGAACAATGGTACTTTTCCTAAACAGCTACATTTTTCTCCTTGGGCCGCTATGACATCCGTGTCTCTTGCACTAAAAATTCTGTAACGTCGAAAGTGCTTTTTAAAGAATCTTTCCGATACGAAGCTGCTTTGGGCTCCTGTATCCAAGAGGGCTGTCGCCGGTATGTTGTTGATTAGAACTTCAATCTTCGGCAAACTCAAATTCTTAACGACCACGGTGTTTAAATTGATTTTGGAAGGGTTTTGCTCTGCTTCGGACTTCTTCACCTTCCTCGAAGAAATCCCTCTTAGTTTAAATTCTTTTTATTCTGGTTGCCCTCGGAATCTTTGCTTGTTCTTCTATTGAATTCCCTTCGTTCGCCGCTCGATTTAGGAGACACATCTTTCTTCGGCCATTGCTTCGCCTTATTCCCGTAACTTTGATTTTGCTTTTGCTGGGGTCTTGGCGAACTCCACTGACTTCTTCGCTCAAATTGGCATCGTCGCTCGTTGTCGGTTGTTCTTCGGCTTTCAAATTGTACTGCAAGCTCAAATAATCTGTCTAATGTTGTTGGGTTTCTTACTTCGATGAAATCTTGAACTTGGGGCAGTAGCCTAGGAAGTATAACTTGAATAATTTCAGGATCCGGCCGACTTCCATACAAAAGCTTGAAAACTTGAATTTTTCTCAAAATGAAATTTGACAAATCTTCTATATTTTCTTGATATCGGCTAAACAGTTCAGCTTCCAGTCTGGCTCGATCTGGCACCAAGGGAAATGCTTTCACCAGGGAATTCTTGAAATTTTCATACGTATATGTCGGGCTTCCTGCTTCCCCCAAGAGATTCTTTCCGATACACTTGAACCAACTTAGCGCTTGGCCCTTCAAAGCGCTGCTAGCAAGAGCGACATTCTGAAATTCGTGAACTGGATATAGCATGAAGTGGGAGTCTAGCTTTTCTAGGAAATTGATTACGGCTGTCTTGCCGTCAAAATTTGCCGCTGGCTTCATGGCTGCTCGCATGGTTTGTACGATGTAGCCGAATCCTTCTATGCCAGGAGGTGCTATCTCAGGATTCTGAACAGGTACAGCAGGTGTCTCAGGTTCGTCTTCTTGTCGTTGAGGCCATCCTCTTCTTTTGGTTCGGGCGCCACTATCAGGACTGAGTATTCTGTGTGTGTTCTTGGAGAACATTGTGAAATATTTACCAGGATGTTTCTTCTCAGGTTCTGAACTGGAACAGTGAACTGATGAAATGTAAGCTTTGTTCTGATGTACTGCTGGGCTGGATAGTAACTGCACGTGAAGGGATTTGAAATTCTCTTTTATTAAATCACTATTAATTACACACTTCCCAACTCGGGAGAGATACAGAAAGTAAAAGACCGCACTTGGGCCGAACTTAACAATCAAATAAATTTAACTAAATTAAAATGGAACTTAAATCAAATTTTGCTCACAAAGCGATTCGCGGAGATTGGCCTCTACCTAAAAGGGTGCGTAGCAAGACATATTAATACTAACGCACTTCAAATTGTTTTACAATGCAATCACGTAGTAAGCACTATGGCTTATAAATTTAAACTGCTAGCTGGTCAGGCGAACGTTGAGCAGAGTGACCGTAATCTGAGACTAAGCTCTCTCACACTGAGAGGTTTCTAACTCTGGCTTAAATAGTACTTCGCTGTACTTCAAAATTAGCATAAGCTGAAACCGCGTGCTTTTTCTGACGGGAAGTTGTAACAGAGAGGAGATAGAAAGTTTTAAATTAAAATAAAACTTGCTTAGTTTAACTAAAACCTTACAAATTGAAATTTATAGTTAATTTCTGAAGCACTATTAGTCCTATTACACAACTAGGAAAACATCATAAAATGGGGCTCCCTTACCCAAAGTAAAAGAGCTGTTAAACTTGAAGAAAAAAATAAAGCCGTTAAATAAATTGGAAGTCATTTTAACATAAAAAACGGTCGTTGAATAAAACTGTAGTGAGTTAATAAAAATGTACATGTTAGTGTAAAAAACCTGATCTTGAAAGAAGACATAAAAAGAAAGACTCACCTCCTTGAAGCCTGGACGAAAACTAGCGTGCTGTATTGAAGCTAAAGCAGTTCTACGGAGTTCTAGTGTAGCCAAAAAATCATTAAATTCTAAACCAACGGGGAGAGGTGACGTAGTGATGAGCCTAACACAGGTGGGACGAATGAAAAAATGACCCGTGGCCGAGGAGGGCGTGTCAACTTGTAAAGCAGGGTGTAAAAACATGGCTTCAAAATGGGGAAAAAACTAAGAGCTTGGTGCTAAAGTTTCAAGATGGCCAGAAAACGTATGTTAAGCTATAAATTGGCCAATAGTTTAGGAAAAAGAAATTGGAATTTAAAAGTCATTTTCTTCAGGAAGGAGAGCTGTCATGCCACTGTCAAGAAAAGAAATAAGCCCATTTTTTTAGTAACAGGTAGAAATTGGCCAGAAAATCACAGCTTTTAAAGAATATCATGCAATTGAGATCTTATGTTCAATTAGACAGAGAATTATTTTACATTTGTACATTCAATCATACAAATTTACCTTCTAGTAAAAGATTTAAGTAAACGTATCATTATCCTAACTATATGATTTAAGAATAAAAGGGTAAATGCCAGCTTTTTTGAGTGCAATTTGGATAATTTTGTTTGGTAATTGATTTTCATGGAGTATTTTCATTAGTAGAGTAAATCTTCTTGAAGATTTTCAGAGTTGTTACATATTCTTTTAATTCTGATTATTTGTGAATGTATAGTATTAATTATGATTTTTTTCGAAATATTAGAGTACCAATTGGTAAGTTTTAAAGTGGGAAATGTAAATTCGCGTCGCTTGTCAAAGATTTTAATATCTTTAAAGTTTGTAATTTGTAAGTCTAAGTAAACAATTTCGTCTTGTTGATTACTAGTAACATTTAGTTTTAGACTGGAAGGATAAATTTGGGCATTATTTAGTTTACCAAATTTATTAAGGGCAATAATGTCATCAACATATCTAAAAATGTACTTAAAATACTGGTATTCATTATTATTAAGTAAGCGTAGGAAATAACATTCTCCTGAGAAGAGGAATAATCGACAAATTGAGCTTGGACTGTTTTCACCCATAGGAACTCCCTGTAGTTGTTTAAATATAGTACTATTAAATAGAATATAATTATTAAAAAGGATACTCTTAAGATACAAAGTCCAATTGCCCATAGTAATAAAATTTAAAATTTGTGGGAACAGTTTTGGAAGATCCTGCAGGCTGCTAAGAATATCTCCCAAAGGAAGTGTAGTACATAAATTTTCGAAATCGTAACATTGAATATGTTCGATTTCGAGTTCATTTATAGTGTTGATAATTTTTTCATTGTTGGATATAATCCAGTTATAATGTAAAACTTTAAAATCGTAATCATTGATAAATTTCATGATGAGTTTTAGTATTTGTGCAAATTTATAGTCTATATCTTTTAGGTAGCTTTTAGTGCTGTTGGCAATAAATCTAAATTTAATTGGTTTTTTGTGGAATTTGGGTAAAGCATACAGATTAGTAAATCTATTATAAATTTTATTAGGATGAAGGTTCAGTCTTTTATGGAGAGCATTAAACTTATTTAAAAGAATTTTGGAACTTGATTTAACTTGTTGATAGGTGCCAGAACTATTTAATTCTTGTAGCAAAAGCTCAAAATAAAATTTTTTTCAACAAATACTGAAGTTATTGCTGGCTTTATCAATTTTGGTAATTATGAAATTATTTTGCAGATTTTTAATTTGAGCGAAGAGATGTTTTTTATTGTGTAATGCTGATAACTGGGGAAGTTTAAATAAAGTATGTTCAAATGCTTGACAAATTGCAGTTTTCCATTCTAAAAAAGTTGTGGTAAGAAGACTTGTACGATTGCTGATAGTTATGATGAACTTATTAAGATCGTTGTGAAACTGTTTTAAACAAAACTGTTTACTCAATGAGAAGGTGGGACGAAATTTGGTTTCTAATTGCGTGACTTGTCAAAGTTGAAGACCCTGTATAATGCTTAAGTCGCCCGTGATTATGTGCTTGTGATATTGATCAACAAAGTTATTAAATTCCGGTTGAAGGCAACTGCATGTGTTGTTGGAACTAACTTCATGGTGATTAATGACTAAAGAACCTATTGTTTTTTCGTATTTGAAGCACGGTGTAATATGCAGGTTGGTCTCTGGTAATAAAGATTGATATTTTTTGAAAATACTAGACGTTTTTAGTTGATCATATAATGTATGTTTGAATTGTATTTTACAGAAGATTTTTTTTAAGAAAAAAGTTACTATTGCTGAGTTTAAAGTTGCAAAAATCAACGATTAAATCTTTGATAATTCCTGCTCCTTCAAATTGCCTTTTAACTTTGTTAAGAAGTTTCCATAAAATAGTATTTTTAAGATTATGCATTAAATTAATAGTCTGTTTAACGAATGGTTCATGTGGAAGGAAGTTAGTAATTTTATGCAAAATCATATCTAAATCTTGAGCTGAAAATATTTTTTTAATTTTATTCCCTCCTGTCTTTCCTCTGGAAGTTGGTTGGCTAAAAAATCTGAATTGTCCATAGATGGAATTTTCCCTGTTTTTATTGGTGGTATTACTTAAATTGGAGTTAAGTCCATATGGATAAAGTGCTCTTTTTTGAAGTATGTAAATGGATTCTTTAAACAATCTTAATTTAATGTCTGGTACAATATCTAAGATATTGATTTCAATATTTTCAAAGCTATGCACTTGAAAATGTTCTAAAATAGCTGTGTTCTGATGATTAATAGTTGCGGTTTTATTGTTATTCGCAAATTTTTTAATATGTAATCTATGGTTGTTCATTCTTAAGTTAAGGTAATTTTTTGTCTGACCGATGTATTGCAGAGAACAAGTTTTACATGTAATTTGGTAGATACAATTGAAAGTTTTTCAAAGGATTTGTTGTTTTAGAATTTTTGTGGGTGGAAGCGTGGCATTTAACCTACAACATATACAAAGCGAATTGCTTCATTTAATAATATTAATGTTTTTCATTTAAGCAATAGTTTAAAAGTAAAGAGGGAGCTAGCCTGCTTTACAGTCTATTTATAGGAAAATTATCCTAGGTGAAAGGATTTAAAAGATTCGAATGCCCTATCAGCTTTATCTGCTTTCCTTTTATGAAAAAATTGAAGAACTACTTTAGCGCTTATAGCTGCAAAAAGTATAGTATAAATTTCTTTAGAAAGTTAATACTTAAACAGTAGTATTTTAAGGTTTTAAAAAACTGCGCATCTAGCTGCCAATTTTATTATCTATATATATATATATATCTATATATATATAGATATATATAACTAACTTCCTTCCACATGAACCATTCGTTAAACAGACTATTAATTTAATGCATAATCTTAAAAATACTATTTTATGGAATCTTCTTAACAAAGTTAAAAGGCAATTTGAAAGAACAGGAATTATCAAAGATTTAATCGTTGATTTTTGCAACTTTAAACTCAGCAATAGTAACTTTTTTCTTAAAAAAAATCTTCTGTAAAATACAATTCAAACATACATTATATGATCAACTAAAAATGTCTAGTATTTTCAAAAAATATCAATCTTTATTACCAGAGACCAACCTGCATATTACACCGTGCTTCAAATACGAAAAAACAATAGGTTCTTTAGTCATTAATCACCATGAAGTTAGTTCCAAGAACACATGCAGTTGCCTTCAACCGGAATTTAATAACTTTGTTGATCAATATCACAAGCACATAATCACGGGCGACTTAAGCATTATACAGGGTCTTCAACTTTGACAAGTCACGCAATTAGAAACCAAATTTCGTCCCACCTTCTCATTGAGTAAACAAAACAGTTTCACAACGATCTTAATAAGTTCATCATAACTATCAGCAATCGTACAAGCCTTCTTACCACAACTTTTTTAGAATGGAAAACTGCAATTTGTCAAGCATTTGAACATACTTTATTTAAACTTCCCCAGTTATCAGCATTACACAATAAAAAACATCTCTTCGCTCAAATTAAAAATCTGCAAAATAATTTCATAATTACCAAAATTGATAAAGCCAGCAAACACTTCAGTATTTGTTGAAAAAAATTTTATTTTGAGCTTTTGCTACAAGAATTAAATAGTTCTAGCACCTATCAACAAGTTAAATCAAGTTCCAGAATTCTTTTAAATAAGTTTAATGCTCTCCATAAAAGACTGAACCTTCATCCTAATAAAATTAATAATAGATTTACTAATCTGTATGCTTTACCCAAATTCCACAAAACAGAAATTAAATTTAGATTTATTGCCAACAGCACTAAAAGTTACCTAAAATATATAGAATATAAATTTGCACAAATACTAAAACTCATCATGAAATTTATCAATGATTACGATTTTAAAGTTTTACATTATGACTGGATTATATCCAACAAAGAAAAAATTATCAACACTATAAATGAACTCGAAATCCAACATATTCAATGTTACGATTTCGAAAATTTATGTACTACACTTCCTTTGGAAGATATTCTTAGCAGCCTGCAGGATCTTCCAAAACTGTTCCCACAAATTTTAAATTTTATTACTATGGGCAATTGGACTTTTTATCTTAAGAGCATCCTTTTTAATAATTATATTCTATTTAATAATACTATATTTAAAGAAGTACAGGGAGTTCCTATGGGTGGAAACAGTTCAAGCTCCATTTGTGGATTATGCCTCTTCTCACGAGAATTTAATTTCCTACGCTTACTTAATAATAATGAATATCAGTATTTTAAGTACATTTTTAGATATGTTGATGATATTATTGCCTTTAATAAATTTGGTAAACTAAATAATGCCCAAATTTATCCTTCCAGTCTAAAACTGAACGTTACTAATAATCAACAAGACGAAATTGTTTACTTAGACTTACAAACTAATAACTTTAAACATATTAAAATCTTTGACAAGCGACGCGAATTTACATTTCCTACTTTAAAACGTACTAATTGGTACTCTAATATTTCGAAAAAATAATAATTAATACTATACATTCACAAATAATCAGAATTAAAAGAATATGTAACAACTCTGAAAATCTTCAAGAAGATTTACTCTACTAATTAAAATGCTCCATGAAAATCAATTACCAAACAAAATTATCCAAATTGCACTCAAAAAAGCTGGCATTTACCCTTTTATTCTTAAATCATATAGTTAGGATAATGATACGTTTACTTAAATCTTTTACTAGAAGGTAAATTTGTATGATTGAATGTACAAATGTAAAATAATTCTCTGTCTAATTGAACATAAGATCTCAATTGCATGATATTCTTTAAAAGCTGTGATTTTCTGGCCAATTTCTACCTGTTACTAAAAAAATGGGCTTATTTCTTTTCTTGACAGTGGCATGACAGCTCTCCTTCCTGAAGAAAATGACTTTTAAATTCCAATTTCTTTTTCCTAAACTATTGGCCAATTTATAGCTTAACATACGTTTTCTGGCCATCTTGAAACTTTAGCACCAAGCTCTTAGTTTTTTCCCCATTTTGAAGCCATGTTTTTACACCCTGCTTTACAAGTTGACACGCCCTCCTCGGCCACGGGTCATTTTTTCATTCGTCCCACCTGTGTTAGGCTCATCACTACGTCACCTCTCCCCGTTGGTTTAGAATTTAATGATTTTTTGGCTACACTAGAACTCCGTAGAACTGCTTTAGCTTCAATACAGCACGCTAGTTTTCGTCCAGGCTTCAAGGAGGTGAGTCTTTCTTTTTATGTCTTCTTTCAAGATCAGGTTTTTTACACTAACATGTACATTTTTATTAACTCACTACAGTTTTATTCAACGACCGTTTTTTATGTTAAAATGACTTCCAATTTATTTAACGGCTTTATTTTTTTCTTCAAGTTTAACAGCTCTTTTACTTTGGGCAAGGGAGCCCCATTTTATGATGTTTTCCTAGTTGTGTAATAGGACTAATAGTGCTTCAGAAATTAACTATAAATTTCAATTAACGTTTTATGGTTTCATTCCTTCTCGAATACTATTTTAAATCTAAATTTCTTTACGTTTTAAAAAAATTTTTAGAGGTCATGAGGCGTTTTAGCAGTATTTGTTGCCTCGTTTCTTATATGTATTTCTATTTAAAAAATTTTTAATTTTGGTTGTATGTTACTTTTCTTCCACGCGTAGGGAAAAGCAGCGCCCAGTTGAGACGATTTCGATTAGCATTAAATGATTTAATATATTTCAGTTCAGTAAATTATTTTACGCGTTTTTGTGTCAATTGGTCGTTAGTTGAAACGCGTGGAGGTGATGTTTCAATGGAAGTGGCAAAGTACTTTTCCCCTGAAGACGCTGCTATGCGACTCTCAATGAAATATTGCCATTTTGTTCATAATGTACCTTCCTATTTTTCTTGCAACTTCTGCTTTTCCCAATTTTCTAAAAAATTTCAATTTTAATGGCATATATTTTTGAGTAATGTTTTATTGTGAATTATGAAGTTTTAATTGTGTTTAATATGTAACCTTGGCACTAACATGCTTTTTCGAATAGGATGCAGAGGGTTTCGAGTGTGCTATAGCTTTTGCATTCTTACTTGTTAATTATAGTATAATAAAATTGGCAGCTAGATGCGCAGTCTTTTTAAAACCTTAAAATACTATCGTTCAAGTATTAACTTTCTAAAGAAATTACTTGTATAAAATCGTATAACACTCCTATCTATATTTTTTAATTCAAAAGTGGATAAATCATTATCAAATCTTGCTAGTACACGGAGAAATAGCAAAAAACGTAGCAAAAAATACTATTCTTGATGGAATATCTTTGGTAGCAATATCAAGATGTAACGGAAATTAGAAATCAATTACTAATATGCTATTTTATTTCAAAAACACTAGCAGAACGTATATTATTTTCACAAAAAAACTTAGTGTGAAAATAATTTGCGGCACATTATCTGAGTTCCGCTTTGAATGAAAACTACATAAAGTGTAAGTTTTATAATGACCGATCAGTTTCAAGATTTCGCTTCATACTGAAATACATAAAATCAAATTGCGTTTCCATGTCAAGTAAATAAAGTATAGCTGATTAAGGGAAAGGAAATTCGTAAAAGGGATAATAAGTGGAAAGAAATTCGTAAATTATAAAACTCTGTATTATAGTTTAGTAAAGTAAAATGTTATATATTATATGTACATCCAGAATTTCTGCATGTAACTCTGGTTGCATAGTGATCTGGTTCATTAGCTTCCTGTAGAGATGCATTTGGATTTGCTGTGTATAAATCTGTTTCAGTGTAGAGGAACAACAACAATTACATATAGACTGTCGACCCTATAGAGCCTCTCCTAAAGCTAATAGTGAAATCAAAAGACAAATAGATGAATTATTGACTGCTAGTATCATAAAAAGCTTCTTTTAGTCCTTATGCTGCGCCTGTAACTTTAGCTTATAAAAGAGATTAGCAAGCCAAATCTAGATCGTGTTGATTATCGGAAACTTAATCAAATTACTAAAACTGATTCGGAACCTATTCCTAGAACTGATGCTGTGTTAGATCAATTAACAAATGCAAAAATGTTTTCCACATTGGACCTAGCATCGGTTTATTGGCATATAAAACTAAATGAAGAAAATACTGAAAAATCGGCATTTACTATAAATTTTGGTCTTTATGAATTCAATAGATTACGTTTTGGTTGAAACTTTCCGCAGCTGGTTTTCAAAGAGCTCTTACACAAATTTTAAACAAGTATCAAATTCAGTTTCCTTTAAATTATTTTGATGTTATATAGCGTTTTCTCCAAATTTTGATGAACATCTTAAATTTCTCCCGCGTTCTTCGCATGCGCTCGTGGTGTAGTGGTCAGCCCGCTGGGCGCGTATCCCAGAGGTCTGGGGTTCGAGTCCCAGCGAAGACGTTACTAATTTCTCATCTCACCTGCTTCCGAAATAACCTAATGTCTCTACAATTTTAAGATAACATTTGATGCATGTGAGAAAGAAAAAGAGTAAATTTTGCTAAAGAAAAATTAATTTTCTAAGATATGAGGTTCAAGCAAGAAAGTAGGAGCCCAGTAATGCAAATATTCAGTTTATTAAAAAATTACAAGCCCTTAAAAAGCTAAAGAATTACAAAGCTTTTTAGGAAGTATAAACGTATACCATAAATTTATTCAAAATTATGCCAAAATTTTAACTTCTCTAACAAATTTACTTAAAAATGATACTCCGTGGACTAATAAATATCAAATAGCTTTTAAAAATTTAACAGAGGCATTAATTTCAAGGCCCATTTAACTTTGTTTAATGCAAAATATCCTCGTCACGTATTTGTTGATGCATCTAAAGAAGCTGTTGGTGCACTTTTAAAACAAGAACACACAGATGGTAACCTGCATCCGATTGCTTTTCATTCTAGAAAATTAAGGTCTTATGAACAAAATTATGCAATAACTTAATTAGAATGATTAGCAATTATTTGATGCCATAGATAAATTTTATTATTATTTACATGGTTACCATTTTACCGTACATACTGATCATGTTGCTCTAGTTTGGCTTAAAAATATTAAACATCCTACAGGTAAATTATTCAGATGGTCCTGTTGTGCAGCAAAATTAAGCTAATTTATTAATTAATTCCTTTATATTCCAAATTATGCTACGCAATGTGTATTTTATTTAACCTCTGTGTTAATTTTGTTTTACTTTTAATTGGAGTTCTGTACTTAAGATAGTAAGTTCGTTACGTGGTTTTCAGTAGACAATGGAAATGGGTGTGATTTTCATGTTATAATCTGAATTTAAAAATACTTAATTTGAGTTTACATATTAATAACTTATACTAGAAGAAACAAAAAAAATCTGCTCTTTAATTTAAATATACTTTCAAGTTGATAGCTGAATTAGTTTGTGAAATATGTCCACTTCTAAGGTTTTAGTTAAACTAACAAAGTGTTATTTTAATTTTCCCTTTTCTATCTGTTCTCATTTCAACTTCCCGTTAGAATAAGCGCGCGTTTCAGCTTTATGCTAATTGAAGTGGAACCAAGTTCTATTTAAACGAAAGGTAGAAACCTTTCAGTGTGAGAGAGCTTTTAGACTCAGACCACTGTTACTCTATTCAACGTTCGCCTGATCAGCTAGTATTTAAATTCTAAGCCGTAGCGCTGTTAAGTTATTACTTATTGAAGTAATTCTAAGTGCGTCAGTATTAGTTAAATCTTGCTACGCACCATTTAGTTTAGAGGCCAACCTCGCGTTCATAGCTCTGTGAGCAACGACGATTTAATTTCTAATTAGCTTTAGTTTAAATGAATTTGATTGTTCAGTTTAGACCCAAGCGGCGGTCATTATTTTCTGTACTACTCCCGAGTTGGGAAGTGGCTGTACATAATTGTGGTTTAATAAAAGATTTTAAATCCCTCTGAAGTGTAGTTCTTCTACCACTTATTCACAGTATTCTGCCACAGAACATAGCTGCATTCAGCTCCCTGTTAAGGATCAGGCCTTCACGTTTCACGAAGATGTTTGCCAAGAATATGCACAGAACACACAGTCCTGACACTCGCGCACGAAGAAAAATGAGAGGATGGCCGGAAAGACAGGAAGAGGAACCTGAAATACCTGCAGTACCTGTGCAGAACCCTGAGATACCCCCACCTGCCCTAGAAGGATTTGGCTAAATTGTACAAACCATGCGGGCAGCCATGAAGCCAGCGGCAAGTTTTGACGGCAAGTCAGCCGTAATAAATTTCCGCTAGACGCCCACTTCATTTTATATCCAGTTCACGAATTTCAGAAAGTCACTCTTGCTACCAGCGCTTTGAAGGGCCAAGCGCTAAATTGGTTCAAGTGTATTGGAAAGAATCTCTTGGGGAAACCGGGAAGCCACACACACACTTATGAAAATTTTAAAAATTCCTTGGTGAAAGCACTTCCTATAGTACCAGATCGAGCCAGACTGGAAACGGAACCTTTTAGTCGATATCAAGAAAAAATAGAAGATTTGTCTAATTTTATTTTGAGAAAAATTCAAGTTTTCAAGCTTTTGTATGGAAGTCGCCCGGATCCTGAAATTATTCAAATTATACTTCCTAGGCTACTGCCCCAAGTTCAAGATTTCATCGAGCTAAGTAACCCAACGACGTTAGATAAATTATTTGAACTCGCCGTACAATTTGAAAACCGAAGAACGGCAGACAACGAACGACGTCGCCAATTTGAGCGAAGAAGTCAGTGGAGTTCGCCAAGACCCCAGCAGAAGCAAAATCAGAGTTACGGGAACAAGGCGAAGCAATGGCCGAAGAAAGATATATCTCCTAAATCGAGCGGCGGGCGACGACTTTAATCCAAAAACGAGCAAAGATGCCGAAGGCAACCAGAATAAAAAGGATTTAAACTAAGATGGATTTCTTCGAGTAAGGTGAAGAAGCCCGAAGCAACGCAAAACCCTTTCACAATTAATTTAAACCCGTGGTTGTGAAAAATTTAAGTTCACCGAAGATTGAAGTTTTAATTAACAACATACCGGCGACGCCTCTGTTGGATACAGGAGCGCAAAGTAGTTTTATCTCGGAAAAATATTTCAAGAAGCACTTTCGCCGTTACAGAATTTTTAATGCAAGAGACACGAATGCCATAGCGGCCCAAGGAGAGAAGTCTAGATGCTTAGGGAAAGTACTACTTTTCGTACGTATCGACGACGAGCAGGTAAAAATTTTATTTTATATTGTGCGAAACCTGCAAAATGTATTATTCTGGGTGTGAATTTTTTTAGATTGGCAGAAGCTAGAATGGATTTTAAAGGGGGAGAATTGACGCTATCGATGAAACCAGTGGAAATGCAGAATAATAAGCCCCCGCAGCTGGACTTGCAGCACTTACCCGCAGAGGGGCAAGAAAAACTACTGTCATTGTAGGTGACTTTTCAAATTTATTTAGCGATGTACCGGGTTTCACACAGGTCGTAAATCATACAATTGAAACGGGGGACGCGCAGCCAGTAAAGCAAATGCTCTACCGGTATGATAAAGTAAAAGAAGAAATAATTGAATGCCACATCAAGGAGACGTTGAAAAATAAAATAATCACCCCGATTTCTAGCAGTTATGCTAGCCTAGTAGTTCTATGCAAGAAAAAAAAATGATTATCCGATTACGCACCCGCAGCGGTGACGTTTTGCTATAGGTTATCGCAAATTAAATTCCGTCACAAAGTATCCCGTATATCCTCTGCCGATAATCGAAGAGATAATTCGAAATATTTCCTCTACAAAGTATATTACCACATTAGATCTTACGATTGGCTATTTTCAGATTGGGGTAAAACCCGAAGATGTCCCTAAAACAGCCTTCATAACTACGTCTGGCACGTACGCATTTCTTAGGATGCATTTTGGTTTATCCGGCGCGCTGGCAACTTTCCAAAGATGTATGGACATCGTCTTAAGACCGGTCCTTGGTAAAAGTACGTTCATATATTTAGACGATATTATAATTACGAGTAGTAATCTAGAACAACACTTACAAGATTTAGGAAAAGTGTTTTCATTGTTAAATGAAGCTGGTTTAAAGATAAATGCGTCCAAATGCCGCAAAAGAGTTACGTTATTTAGGATTTAAAATTTCTCAGAATGGAATCGAAACGGATTAGTCAAAGATAATAGCTATTAAAAATTATCCTCTTCCTAAAACAGCGAAGACGTTATCGTCGTTTCTTGGTATGTGTTCATACTATCTGTCCTTCATTAAGGACTTTGCCAAAATAGCTGAACCTCTGCAAAAGTTGAAGAGGAAGAAAGCTAGGTTTTCGTGGCCAGCAGAAGCCATCTTGGCATTTCAAAAACTGAAAGACGCATTGCCTCAAGCTCCCGTATTAAAATTTCCGGAGGGGGATAAAGGATTAGAAATTTCAGCGGACGCTTCAGATTTTGCGATTAGGGCAGTGCTTTCTCAAAATGGGCAATCCGTGGCCTTTTTCAGTCGAACAATTAATGAAACCCAGAGAAACTATTCGGCCACGGAAAGGGAAACTCTGGCAGTGTTATCAGCAGTGCATAAATTTCGTGTTTACTTTGGAAGTTCTCCGGTAACTGTATATACGGACCACGCTGCCGCCACTAGACCCTACTCTGGAAAACATTTATCACCCAGATTAACAAGGTGGGCACTTAAATTACAAGAATATAATCTAATAATTAGACACACGACGGGAAAGGAAAATGTTGTGGCAGATGCTTTAAGCAGAAATAATTTGGATGAAAATGGAAATACAGTTAAAATAGCCATGCTGACATCGAAAGTATTAGATTCTCCTGAAACAGTAATAGCCGAGTTCGGAAAAGATCCGGATATCAAAAATATATACAATTATTTAGCCGACCCTGAGAATTTCAGTCATCCAGATATTGTGCCGATAAGAAATAGGGCCGCAAATTACTAAATAATTGACGGACTTTTATTTTATACGAAACCGACTAATGAAAACCACGAGTTTAGGCCGGATATCCCAGCTAGCATTTGATTGAATGTATTAGAGGAGTTGCACGATTGTACCATTTCGGGCCATTTGGGCATGCGAAAAACTGTCCGAAGAGTTCGCGAGGCAGTTTTCTTTCCCGAACTGCGAAATTTACTAGGGCGTATGTCCAGTCGTGCCCAACATGTCAATTCAATAATTATGTTAATTTCCGCCCAGACGGGTTCCTAAATAGTGTTAAATCAGAATTCCTAAATCAAATAATAGGCATCGATTTATTGGGACCTTTTCCTAGAAGCAAAGTCAACAAAAGCCGATATCTTTTAGTTATAGTGGACCATTTTAGCAAATGGTTAGAGTTGATTCCGTTAAAACGCGCGTCTGTAAAAATTGTAGTAGATTCAATTTTAAATAAGTATATTTTAAAATACCGGGCGCCCCCAAATGTTTTTTTCCGACAATGGTCCCCAATTTGTTAGTAATAGTTTTGAGGAAATGAGTGCAAAACTGGGCATACGTCACCTAAAGATGGTCCCGTATCGTCCGCAGTCAAACATAGCGGAACGGGTTAATAAAAACGTAGTGAAAATCATTCGAAGTTACATTAAGGATTATCACTCTACCTGGGATAGCCATATAAATGAATTTGCATTTGCCCTTAGAACTGCCAAACACGACACTACACAAAAAACACCCACTGAACTATTTCTTGGAAGAAAGATTTTGACACCCTTAGACAAACTTTTCTTTGTCCAGGAAAGGGTAGAAGAATTTAAAATGAGTGATATTAAAAAATTGATACGGGAAGCGACAGGAAATATAGAAATGGCCCAGAGAAAACAGAAACTGTATTATGACCAAAAGAGAAGAGATGTGAATTATAATATTGGAGATGAAATTTTAAAAATAAAACATGCTTTATCAAATATCCCAGAAGAAAAGGTGGGGAAATTTTTTCCGCGTTTTGATTCCACGGCCTTTTCATTATCGAGAAAATTACACATAATGTAGTAGTATTAAGGAGGAACAACAGCGAGGTGGGGAAATCTTGCTGTAAACTAATATGCTAATGTGGACCAAATTAAGCCGTATTATAACCGTAATAAAATGGAAATGTTTAAAGATTTTTTCCAGTATCCAGGGAAACGCACTTCCACGGAAGATGTACCTCAGCGGCAACAACAGGAACCAGCAACAATGGCAACGTAAGGCCAGAAAAAGAAAGCCCCCCCCCTCAACAAAGTAGAAGAAACAAGAAGCGGAAAATTACCATAG
Source organism: Stegodyphus mimosarum (assembly GCA_000611955.2). Classification (NCBI taxonomy): domain Eukaryota; kingdom Metazoa; phylum Arthropoda; class Arachnida; order Araneae; family Eresidae; genus Stegodyphus; species Stegodyphus mimosarum. The sequence goes on from KK119706.1 coordinate 1,296,275, forward strand.
GAGGTGGATTAAAAAGAAAAAAATCTGAGAATACAAGTTCAACAAGTAACAAAAGACCAAAGCACAATGGATAAGGCCAACCCAAAGTAGCCAAGAGGACAGCAGAAACATCGGAAAGGAGCCTGAGAAGCAAGCAGCCTCGGTTGCAGCCTGAGGATCAACGTCCCGAATACAGCAGGAGCCAGGAGCAGCGACGAACGAGGGCCTAGGAGGAAAGGGCCCAACCGAACAAACGCCGAGCGGATCGCCTTCCTCCCCAGCGCAAGAACCCCAGGATGCAAAGAAGGACATATAAAAGAAAGAGGAAGGAACAACAAGAAGGCAACGGTCAACAACCAAAGTCAAGGGGACTGGCCCAAGCTACAATCTACCCAACTGGGGACTGGGCTCAACCAAGGACTGGGTCAAGAAAAGAATGGCTGACTACAACAAGATAAGTAGTATTTCTTATTCCAACGTTTTTTATGTTTTAATGTTTCTTATTCCAACTAATTTTCGAGTGTTACTGCAAGTTGCAGGGTCTCTTTTTATCTCAAGCGAAGCTGATTTTTACGCCAAGTAGGCGATAAATGATTACTTATCTTGAAAAGTGTTTTTGTTTAAAATTGTAATTCTGCAAAGATTTAAAATTACTTAATGTTTGTAAAGTAGATTCTGAAGCATTGTGAATATATTAGTTTTGTAAAAGCAATGCATTGTTGCGAGAATGTTAACTAAATGATTTTGTATTATGCTTTGTCGAAAGACCTGTAAAATTCCAGAATGAAAAGTCGGTAAAAGGAAAAACTCGATTTAGTCTATTATTTCAGTGTAATGCGATGTTTCAGAATAGTACTTTGAGAAAAAGGAATATGAAGCACTTGCTGTAAGCTTAGAAATTTAACGTACATATTGTATCTTGTGATTGGTATGCAATTGTTAAGTTTCATAAAATGTAACAAATGGTATTATGCTATCAATGCACGTTAGGTGCAAAGTCAATTTTGAATGAAGCATTCTTTGTGCAAACCACAAATTGTATGCATGAAAAGTTAAAGTTTGAGTATTTTTAGAATGCAAGTATAGTAGGCTCTCCACCAAATACACTTAAAGTGTCAGACATGAATTTAGTTAGAACCTCATGGTTATAGGCTGGTTATAGGGCGTCTTTTGAGGTCTCGTTATGTCAAGTTCTAACTAATGTTAGTCAATCGTAGGTGGTAGAGTTGAACACTCCCGAACAAAGAAAACCAGCAATTGCGGCTCGCTTTTCATCCAACACCGGTGGAGAGCATTGGGGGAAGAATTTAATTTTGCTTGAATGATAATGTGTGTGTGCGAATCTACACGGGTAAGAAAAAAGAAGTCTGTTACCTAGAACTTCCTGTTATTATGTTATACTAAAATTTCTTTCCTTCCAGATTTTGCTGGAAGGAGTAAGATGTAGACGAAAATAAGATAATGCTGAAAACAGATGAAGAGTTATGTAAAAAAAAAATCAAGTTTTCGTCTGTAAGTTGGCCAAGAAATTCTATTTTTCTCTAAAGGTTGGCTTAAGTTTAGAAGAGTTAAATTTGGAATATTTCTAGAATTGCAAGCTTCAACATGGTCCGTTTGGACCACAGTAGTTCAACTTTTGCCAATTCTGGGGGGAAGTGTGTAAGGTTTTAGTTAAACTAACAAAGTTTTATTTTAATTTTCCGTTTTCTATCTGTTCTCATTTCAACTTCCCGTTAGAATAAGCGCGCGTTTCAGCTTTATGCTAATTGAAGTGGAGCCAAGTTCTATTTAAACCAAAGGTAGAAACCTCTCAGTGTGAGAGAGCTTTTAGTCTCAGAT
>KK119706.1:1298182-1325067 GCA_000611955.2 Stegodyphus mimosarum
ATTAGTTAAATCTTGCTACGCACCATTTAGTTTAGAGGCCGACCTCGCGTTCATAGCTCTGTGAGCAACGACGATTTAATTTCTAATTAGCTTTAGTTTAAATTAATTTGATTGTTCAGTTTAGACCGAAGTGGCGGTCATTATTTTCTGTATCCCTCCCGAGTTGGGAAGTGGCTGTACATAATTGTGGTTTAATAAAAGAAGATTTTAAATCCCTCTGAAGTGTAGTTCTTCTACCACTTATTCACAGTATTCTGCCACAGAACAAAGCTGCATTCAGCTCCCTGGTAAAGATCAGGACTTCACGTTTCACGCAGATGTTTGCCAAGAATATGCACCGAACACACAGTCCTGACACACTTAATTAACAAAATTGTGTAGCTTTCGCTGGATTACCATATTTCATTGTGATTGAATCATAGAAATGTGTCGGATTTAATTATGAATGGATAAATATCTACGAAGATGATTTTATATGCGTGGAAATAAAAATTGGGAATTAGACTATTTCATTTCTGTGTCGACGTCATCTGTTCGTCTTCCCAGGCTGCCCACCAGCGGCCGAGCGGTAAAGACGCTGAACACTGGTAGTTCGGTCCGAGGTTCGAATCCCGCGAACGGGCTGGCTGCATGGGCGTTTTCGTGGTTTTCCCCATGTGTAACGTGTATACGAGCCAGTTTCCCTTAGAAAGTCCTCCACGAAGGCATCCCTCCCTGTAGGCAGATAGCCCTCGTGTGCTTTGCCATAAAATGAATAACCTAACCCAGGCTGCCACTATTCCGCCTCGACTGCGCTTCAAAAAATTATATATATAAAGATAGAAAATATATTGACTAGGCAGAATACATTCACGCGTAACGTATAAATAAGCGTAGTGAATACTTTTTGGCAATCACCTTTTTAGGATGGTCACTTTAACCAGTATTGCTAAGAATATAAACAACAGTACGATCTAAGATGACCGAAGCCTAAAACTGTCGTTTCAGAGATGTTTGGTTTGTTTTGGTTTATGTGATTACGGCAAAGCCTCGAGGGCTATCTGCCTAAGGGGAGGGATGCCTTCGTGGAAGACTTTCTAAGGAAAACTGGCTCGTATATACGTTACATATGGGGAAAACTACGAAACGCCTACACAGCTAGCCCGTTCGCGGCTTCTCTATATATGAAACAGAACAAGGGGCCCTTACTGCATTTAGCACCCTGTCTTTTTCCTCGCCTTCCCATAAAAAACAAAATAGTAAAATTACAATAAAGTTTCTAAAAAGATGCTTTGCTGTATTCCATAAAATCTTTATAATTCGGCGCTACTGGAACCGAAGTATGATAATTTCAAATTCAAAACTAGGCAAAATTTTATAACATTACTTTTACAGAAAGTGTTTTGTATAATAATCCCATGTCTTCTTACAATGAAACCCCACATATGTTTCTTTCGAGTTTACTTTTGGCACAAAGTATTTTCAGTGTAACGTTGAATTTTGTCTAACTTTGAAGGGGGGAAAACTATGTACATAGCGTTAAAATGCTATGTACATAATATGCAAAGATATTACAGAACATAAATTTGCTTAATTATATTGGATTACCAGAAGAAAAAAAATACCCGATGAGATAACTCTCTGAGAATTCATAAACGCTAAAGTAAGAATAAATTTAATAAAATGTTTACTAATGAATACATGTAATTGAATGATAGGTTTCTTTTTTATTTAATTATTTAGTTATTTTATTTTTCCATCTCTACATATATCACGTTGACCGGAGAGTCGCATTTGACTTCCCAATTAAGCTCCGAAATTTCATTGCTGTAGATTGGATGATTACCAATATACTTATAATCCTACCAGTAAACCGGGCGAGTATTAGGGATGTTTGCTACAAAGTGCAATATTTGTGGTTCCTATTTCTACCACGCGCCATCAGTGGCCGAGTGGCTAAGACTACTGAATACTGGAAGTTCGAACTGTTTTCGGTTCGATCCCAGACGAACTAGCTGGCTGCATGGTTTATTTTCCCCGTGTGTAACATGAATACGAGCCAGTTTGCTTCAGAAATTAGTCTCACCGGCGACCGAGCGGTTAAATCACTGAACACTGGTAGTTCCGACCTGGGTTCGAATCAAGGCGAACGGGCTGGCGGCATGGTCATTTACTAGTTTCCCCAATGTGTAACGTGTATGGGGAGCCAGTTTCTCTAATAAAGCCCACTATGAAGGCATCCTAGTGTGCTTTGCCATAATAAACTAAACTAAACCTTTAGAAACTTTCTCTACGAAGGCACCTCCCATCTTAAGCAGGTAGCCCTCGTGGCTTTGCTATATTCAAAGAGCCTAACCCAACTCTAACACTCAGTTCCTCCTTAAATTCTAGCGGGCGATTAAGTCGTCGAACACTCTCAGTTTCACCTGAGTTCAAGCATTGTTTCTTATTTATGACAAATTTAATCTTCTGAATGTTTCCTTTTTATCTATATCCATAATAACATTTTGCTGTTTTCCGCTATTAAAGCTACTTTTTCACGCACACCCGAAAGCCATGGCGTTTCCCAGGGGGTTCGCGTGCCATCGCGCTGTTCTAATAGCAAACACAAAGCAAGAAATACAGTCAGTCCCAAAAGTATTTACACACCGGAACCCCATTCAGAAAAATATACCTTTTAGATCCATTTGTTTGGGTTTGACCAGAACAGGTTGGTTCGACAAGGAATGGTCCATATTTGAATCTCTTACTATACAAAATATTTTTTAACATTCAAAATACGTTTAAGATCCAAGAAAACCGTTACGATACAGAATATTTTTTAAGATCCAAAATATTTGTAAGATTTCCAAAAGAGGCGTTACGATACAAAATATTTTTTTAAGATTTCCAAAATATTTTTTTAAGATTTCCAAAATATTTTTAAGATTTCCAAGAGATCATCCATTATATTCAAGTGAAGGAGATGTTGCATCTTCAAGAGCACACGCTGATCTGAACGGAAACGCCAACTGTTTATATAGATAGAGAATTCCTTTCGAAAGTGAAACTGGTAAATTGAAACCGACTGGAAAAATTTTATCAGAGAAAGATCTAAAAACATATATTAAAAAAAATCTGAAAGGATTCAGATTTTAGATTACGTCCAAAGGGATTTTAATTAATGGTATGATAATTTGTCGAACGAAACACAAACATGAGACTTCACACAGTACAAACAGAAAAACCAGCTCAATACAAACCTAATAGCCAACCCAATACAATTAAAAAATAGCCAGTCCAATACAATTCCAGAAGCCAACCTAATACATTTCCAATAGCCAACCCAATATAATTCCACTAGCCAATCCAATACAGTTCCAGTAGCCAACCCAATGCAATTCCAACAGCCAACAAAGAAAAATAAGCAGTAAATTGAAAAGTGAACCGGGCATTTTTTTGCGGTATTTACGGTTCCAACGCAAAATCGCCAAACGAAAACAATAGTCCTTCGGGATGAAATCCCTTTGGACTAAAAAACTTTTTTTTAATTTTTATAACGTCTTTAGATATTATAAAAATCAACCGTTTTTAAATGTTAACCTGTCAGGACTTAGCATTCTGTGTGTATTCTTTGAGAACATGGTAATTCTGTAAAGGGTTCTTATCCTTACGTTCTAAGTCCTGAACTGGAACAGGGAGCGGAAGGTACGCTATGTTCTGATGTAACTGCTGGGCTGGAGAATAACTGCACGTGAAGGGATTTGAAATCCTCTTTTATTAATTCACTATTAATAACAAACCTCCCAATTCGGGAGAGATACATAACGTAACAGACCACACTTTGGTCAAACTTAACAATCAAATAAATTTAAATGAATAAAAATAGAACTTAAATTAAACGTTGCTTCGCAGAGCAATTCGCGGAAGTTGGCCTCTACCGAAAAGGGTGCGTAGCAAGGTATACTAAATACTACCGCACTTTAATTTATTTTACAAAGCAATCACGTAGTAAGCACTATGGCTTATAAATTTAAACTGCTAGCTGGTCAGGCGAACGTTGAGCAGCGTGACCGTGATCTGAGGCAAAGCTCTCACACACCGAGAGGTTTCTACCTCTGTCTTAAATAGTGCTTGGCTGAACTTCAAAAATTAGCATAAGCTAAAAACGCGCGCTTCTTCTGACAGGAAGTTGAAGCAGAGAGGAGATAGAAAAGATTTAAATTAAAATAAACTTGGTTAGTTTAACTAAAACCTTACAAACTTCCCGCCAGAATTGCGATAGTTAAACTACTTTGGTCCAAACGGACCATGTTGAAAACTAGCAATTCTAAATAGTCGAAAATTTCACTGTTCTAAACTTAGGCCAACTCTTACAAGGCAATATATGTTTGTGTAAAATACAGACGAAATTTTCTGGAACAACAATCTTCAACATTTTTTTTTTCAAGTCTTATTCTTCAAACAGTCTTACTCCTTCCAGCAAAATCTGGAAGGAAAACAACTTTAGTATGACATAATAACAGAATAATTCTAAGTGGTACAAATCCTTATTTTTTTTTTTTTGTGTAATTTTGCACACACACATTATCATTCAAGCACAATTAAATTCTTCCCCCGTATGCTCTCTCACCGGTGTTGGATGTAAAGCAAACCGCCATTGCGGGTTTTTATGTGTTCGGGGGTGTTCAACTCTTCCACCTACAATCGACTAACATTAGTTAGAACTTGACATACGAGACCTGAAAAAAACGCCCTATAACCAGCTAATCCTAAGGTTCTCACTAGCTTTATGTCTAACACTTTAAGTGTATTTGGTGGAGAGCCTAATTAACACTTGCATTCTAAAATAGTCAATCTTTAACTTTTCATGCATACAAATTCGCAGTTTGCACACAACATTCACATTAATCTTGCACTTAACGTGCATTGCTAGCATAATATTATTTGTTACATTTCATAACACATTAACAATTTCATAGCAATCCTGAAATGCAAATAGAGGTTAAATTTCTAAGCTTACAGAAATATAGGTTAAATTTCTAAGCTTACAGCAAGTGCTTCCTATTCCTTTCTCAAGGTACTTTCTTGAAATATCAAATTACATTGAATTAATAGTCTACAGACTAAATCGTGTTTTTCAATTTTCCGAATTTTCATTCTAGACATTTTACAAGTCTTTAGACAAAGCGTCATACAAAATCATTTAGTTAACATATTCTTTTCAGCAATTCATTGCTTTTACAGAATTAATCTATTTACAAAACATTAAGTGATTTTAAATCTTTGAAAATTACAATTTCTTTTAACAAAACATTTTACTTTCCATATGAGGACTTATCGCTCACTTGGCGTAAAAGTCAACCTCGCTTGAGGTAAAATCAGCCCTGCAACTTGCAGTATACTCAAAAATTAACTAAACTTTTGAATACGAAATTGTACTTATCTTATTATGATCGTCCATCCTTTTCTTGGCCCAATCTTTAAAACTTGAGTAAGTTGTGGCCTGGTTCAGTTTCCTCGTTTTTCGTTGTTCTTTCGGAGCCTGCTCGTCTCTTTTTCTTTTGAAATTCCGTCGTTGTATCCTCGGCAATTTCCTTTGTAGAGGAGGTTGCTCCGCTGGACGTTTGGTGGACTGGGCCCTTCTCTCCTGGGCCCTTGCTCGTTGCTTGTCCTGGTTCCTGCTGTATTCGGGAAGTTGATTCTCAGGCTGCAATCGGCGTTTCTTGCTTCTCAGGCACCTGTCCGATGATTCCACAGTTCTTTTGGATACATTGGGCTTCCCTTGCCCATTCTGCTTTCTTCTCTTGGTGCGCTCGTAATTCCGTTCGTAGATTTGTTCACCTGCATCGTGAGACTTTCTTTTGAAACCACCTTTTTGGTTCTTATTTCTTTGTTGGGGGGGAGCTTTCTTCTTCTGACATTTCGATGCCGTTGTAGCTGGTTCCTGCTGTTTTTGCTGACGTATATCTTCCTGGCTAGTCGATTGCCTCGGATCCTGAAACGAATCTTTAAATACAGCCATTTTGCTGCGATTATAGAACGGTTTTATTTGGTCCACATTCGCTTTGAGCGTTTGACCATCATTTCTTTTTAATATAACCACTGCCCCCGTAATTTGTTCAATTGTGAACGGGCCTTCAAAACGCGGAAAAAATTTCCCCACCTTTTCCTCTGGGGCATTTGACAAGTTGTGTTTAATCTTCAACACTTCATCTCCCACATTGTACTTGACCTCTCTTCTTTTTAGGTCATAGTACAATTTCTGTTTTCTTTGGGCCATTTCTATATTTTCCGTCGCTTCCCGTATTAACTTTTGTATATCACTCATTTTAAATTCTTCTGCCCTTTCCTGTACAAAGAACAGTTTATCTAGGGGGGTCAAGATCTTTCTTCCTAAGAAGAGTTCAGCGGGTGTTTTTTGTGTAGTATCGTGTTTGGCGGTCCTAAGTGCAAATGCAAATTCATTTATATGGCTATCCCAGGTAGAGTGATAGTTTTTCACATAACTACGAATTATTTTCACTACATTTCTATTCACCCGTTCCGCTATGTTTGACTGCGGACGATACGGGACCATCTTTAGATGACGTATGCCCAGTTTTGCACACATTTCCTCAAACATTTTACTAACAAACTGAGGACCATTGTCTGAAATAACTTTTAGGGGCGCCCCGTATTTTAAAATATACTTATTTAGAATTGAATCTACTACAATTTTTGCAGACGCGCGTTTTAACGGAATTAACTCTAACCATTTGCTAAAATGATCCACTATAACTAAAAGATATCGGCTTTTATTAACTTTACTTCGAGGGTAAGGTCCAAGTAAATCGATGCCTATTATTTGATTTGGGAATTCTGATTTAATACTATTTAGGAACCCGGCCGGGCGGAAATTAACATAATTATTTAATTGACATGTTGGGCACGACTGGACATACGCCCTAGTAAACTTTTGCAGTTCTGGAAAGAAAACTGCCTCGCGAACTCTCTGAACAGTTTTTCTTATACCTAAATGAGCCGAAATGGCACAATCATGCAACTCTTCTAATACATTCAACCTCATGCTAGCTGGGATAACCGGTCTATATTCATGATTCTCATTAGTAGCTTTCGTATAGAATAACAGTCCGTCAATTAATTCGTAATTTTCGGCCCTATTTCTTATCGGCACAATATCCGGATGATTGAAATTCTCAGGGTCGGCCAAATAATTGTATATATTTTTGAACTCCGGATCTTTTTTGAGTTCGGCTATTACTGTTTCACGAGAATCTAATACTTTGGATGTTAACATGGCTATCTTAATTACACTTCCATTTTCATCTAAGTTAATTCTGCTTAAAGCATCTGCCACAACATTTTCCTTTCCCGGCGTATGTTTAATTATTAGGTTATATTCCTGTAATTTGAGAGCCCACCTTATTAATCTGGGTGATAAATTTTTTCCAGAATAGAGTCTAGTGACCGCCGCGTGGTCGGTATATACAGTTACTGGAGAACTTCCAAAGAACACACGAAATTTCTGTACTGATGCTAACACTGCGAGAGTTTCTCTCTCTGTTGCGGAATAGTTTCTTTGGGTTTCATTTAATGTTCGGCTGAAAAAAGCCACGGGCTGACCATTTTGGGAAAGCACTGCACCAATCGCGAAATCTGAAGCGTCCGCTGAAATCTCTAATCCTTTATCCCCTTCTGGAAATTTTAAGACGGGAGCTTGAGTCAATGCGTCTTTCAATTTTTGAAACGCCAAGTTGGCTTCTGCTGACCACGAAAACCTAGCTTTTTTTCTTTTCAACTTTAGCAGTGGCTCAGCTATTTTTGCAAAGTCTTTAATGAAAGCCCGGTAATATGAACACATCCCGAGAAACGACGATAATTTCTTCGCTGTTTTAGGAACAGGATAATTTCTAATGGCTACTATTTTTGACTGATCCGTTTCGATTCCCTTTTGGGAAATTTTAAATCCTAAATAACGTAACTCTTTTGCGGCAAATTTACATTTAGACGCATTTATCTTTAAACCAGCTTCGTTTAACAATGAAAATACTTTTCTTAAATCTTGTAAGTGTTGTTCTAGAGTACTACTCGTAATTATAATATCGTCTAAATATATGAAAGTGCTTTTACCAAGGACTGGTCTTAAGACGATGTCCATACATCTTTGGAACGTTGCCGGCGCGCCGGATAATCCGAACGGCATTCTAAGAAATGCGTACGTACCAGATTTCGTTATGAACGCGGTTTTGTGTACGTCCTCGGGTTTTACCCCAATCTGAAAATAGCCACTCGTGAGATCTAATGTAGTCATGTATTTTGTAGACGAAATATTTCGAATAATTTCTTCAATTATCGGCAACGGATATACAGGATATTTTGTAACTGAATTTAACTTGCGATAATCTATAGCAAAACGCCACCGCTTCGGGTGCGTAATCGGGTAATCATTATTTTTCTTACACAGGACAACGGGGCTAGCATAACTGCTAGAAATTGGCGTGATGATTTTATTCTTTAACATCTCTTTAATATGATGTTCAATTATTTCTTCTTTTGTCCTATCATATCTATATGGCTTTTGCCTAACTGGCTGAGCGTCCCCCGTGTCAATGTCGTGGTTCACCACCTGCGTAAAGCCTGGTACATCACTAAATAAATTCGCAAAGTGACTTACCAGACCTTGGATTTTCTCTTTTTCCTCTGCTTGTAAATGTTCCAAGTCCAGCTGCGGGGGCTTATCATTCTTCGCTTCAATTGGCTTCATATTTAATGTTAGTTCTCCCCCCTTGAAATCAATTTTTGCTTCTGCCAAACTAAAAAAGTCCACACCTAGAATAATACAAGTCTGCAGGTTACGCACAATATAAAACAGGATTCTTACCTGTTCGTTGTTGATACGCACGAACAATGGTACTTTTCCTAAACAGCTACATTTTTCTCCTTGGGCCGCTATGACATCCGTGTCTCTTGCACTAAAAATTCTGTAACGTCGAAAGTGCTTCTTAAAGAATCTTTCCGATACGAAGCTGCTTTGGGCTCCTGTATCCAAGAGGGCTGTCGCCGGTATGTTGTTGATTAGAACTTCAATCTTCGGCAAACTCAAATTCTTAACGACCACGGTGTTTAAATTGATTTTGGAAGGGTTTTGCGCTGCTTCGGACTTCTTCACCTTCCTCGAAGAAATCCCTCTTAGTTTAAATTCTTTTTCTTCTGGTTGCCCTCGGAATCTTTGCTTGTTCTTCTATTAAATTCCCTTCGTTCGCCGCTCGCTTTAGGAGACACATCTTTCTTCGGCCATTGCTTCGCCTTATTCCCGTAACTTTGATTTTGCTTTTGCTGCGGTCTTGGCGAACTCCACTGACTTCTTCGCTCAAATTGGCGTCGTCGTTCGTTGTCGGCTGTTCTTCGGCTTTCAAATTGTACCGCGAGCTCAAATAATCTGTCTAATGTTGTTGGATTTCTTAGTTCGATGAAATCTTGAACTTGGGGCAGTAGCCTAGGAAGTATAACTTGAATAATTTCAGGATCCGGGCGACTTCCATACAAAAGCTTGAAAACTTGAATTTTCCTCAAAATAAAATTAGACAAATCTTCTATTCTTTCTTGGTATCGGCTAAACAGTTCAGCTTCCAATCTGGCTCGATCTCGCACCACGGGAAATGCTTTCACTAGAGAATTCTTGAAATTTTCATACGTGTATGTGGGGCTTCCTGGTTCCCCCAAGAGATTCTTTCCGATGCACTTGAACCAACTTAGCGCTTGGCCCTTCAAAGCGCTGGTAGCAAGAGCGACTTTCTGAAATTCGTGGACTGGATATAGCATGAAGTGGGAGTCTAGCTTTTCCAGGAAATTGATTACGGCTGTCTTGCCGTCAAAACTTGCCGCTGGCTTCATGGCTGCTCGCATGGTTTGTACGATGTAGCCGAATCCTTCTATGCCAGGAGGTGCTATCTCAGGATTCTGGACAGGTACAGCAGGTGTCTCAGGTTCGTCTTCTTGTTGTTGAGGCCATCCTCTTCTTTTTGTGCGGGCGCCACTATCAGGACTTAGCATTCTGTGTGTATTCTTTGAGAACATGGTAAATTCTGTAAAGGGTTCTTATCCTTACGTTCTAAGTCCTGAACTGGAACAGGGAGCGGAAGGTACGCTATGTTCTGATGTAACTGCTGGGCTGGAGAATAACTGCACGTGAAGGGATTTGAAATCCTCTTTTATTCAATCACTATTAAATACAAACCTCCCAATTCGGGAGAGATACAGAACGTAACAGACCACACTTTGGTCGAACTTAACAATCAAATAAATTTAAATAAATTAAAATAGAACTTAAATTAAACTTTGCTTCGCAGAGCAATTCGCGGAAGTTGGCCTCTATCTAAAAGGGTGCGTAGCAAGGTATACTAAATACTACCGCACTTTAATTTATTTTACAATGCAATCACGTAGTAAGCACTATGGCTTATAAATTTAAACTGCTAGCTGGTCAGGCGAACGTTGAGCAGCGTGACCGTGATCTGAGGCAAAGCTCTCACACACCGAGAGGTTTCCACCTCTGGCTTAAATAGTGCTTGGCTGAACTTCAAAAATTAGCATAAGCTAAAAACGCGCGCTTCTTCTGACAGGAAGTTGAAGCAGAGAGGAGATAGAAAAGATTTAAATTAAAATAAACTTGGTTAGTTTAACTAAAACGTTACAAACCTATGGAATAAGCTTGTCAGCATGTTTGTAAACAAGGGTATGACCTTGCACATGTTTGTAAACGGCCTTGGACATGTTTGAAAGCAACCTTGACATGTTCAAGGTCATTCAGTTAATTTATAATGTCTAAAGACATTATAAAATTTAACAAAAAGTTTTTTTTTTGTTTTTTTTTAATATAAGTTCCGTTTTTATATATATGTTTTCAGATCTTTCTCTGATAAAATTTTTCCAGTCGGTTTACCATTTTCACTTTCGAAAGGAACTGCCTATCTATATAAACAGTTGGCGTTTCTGTTCAGATCAGTGTGTGCTCTTGAAGATGTAACATTCTCGACTTCTTCATAGCAGGTATGATATTTTTTGGAATTCTCTTTAACATGGATAGCTTTTATGTTTCTTTTGGAACCTGAAGCGAACAAGATTCTGTTTTTGAATATCTAGAATTTATGTTTTAGCATTTCTGTTCAAACATGATTGTGTATATTTATGATACTTTAGGAAAACCCAACATTCTCTCTTCAAACATGATTGTGTATATCTATGATACTTTCAGAAACTTCCTTTTCAGACACTATTGAATATATTGTTTCCGTTCAGATCAGCTTTTGAAGACTCTGGATTGATCTTTGGGGTTTTTGATAAAACTCTTTTGGAGTCAACATAATTTTTAGGAACCAACTTTTAGGTCCTTCAGTGAACCCCTCCTTCAAAACGTTTCTTCAGAAAAATGGAACATCTTTGGAACACATCGGGAAGAAATATAAATTTCTAAAAGAACTTTTCTACTTTTAAAACCCAACTGTAAGATAAGTATAATTTTTAAATATTTTCATCTTGAATGGATTCATTATTTTTAAACACGTAAATCTTATGTAAAGTAACTTGAAAGAAGGCTCTTACAAAAATATCTCTTGAACTTTCTAAGGAATGAATTCTATAAATTTTTTAATTGAAACTAGCGAACTGGATTTACAAAAAACAGTTCCGTGGAAATACTTAAAACTTTGCTAAAATGTATTTCCATGCTGTTTCAATCGCTTTGTTCGGAAACTATCCGTTTCAAACGCTAAGGCTTGTAAAATAATCTCATATCGTTAAAATTATTTCAGAACTGATTCATCCGTTGCACATATTTACATTTAATACCTATGTTTCTTATCAATTTAAGAAATGGTAAGCTCTCCAAAAACAGAATCGTGTTAGCCTCAGGTTCCAAAAGAAACATAAAAGCTATCCATGTTAAAGAGAATTCCACAAAATATCTTACCTGCTATGAAGAAATCGAGAATGTTACATCTTCAAGAGCACACGCTGATCTGAACAGAAACGCCAACTGTTTATATAGATAGGCGATTCCTTTCGAAAGTGAAAACGGTAAACCGACTGGAAAAATTTTTATCAGAGAAAGATTTGAAAACATATATATAAAAAAGAAACATATATTAAAAAAAGTTTTGTTTTTTTATAATGTCTTTAGACATTATAAAAATGAACTGAAGGACCTTGAACATGTTCACGCTTGTTTCCAAACATGTTCAAGGTCGTTCACAAACATGTTCAAGGTCATACTCTTGTTTACAAACATGTTTACAAACTTGTTCCACAGGTTAACATTGGGAAACAGTTAATTTTATAATGTTTAATAACATTAAAAAATTAACAAAAAGTGTTTTTTTTTATTTAATTTTAAGGTTTTAGTTTACCAGTTTCACTTTCGAAAGGAATTCCCTATCTATATAAACAGTTGGCGTTTCGATTCAGATCAGCGTGTGCTCTTGAAGATGCAACATCTCCTTCTGAATATAATGGATGATCTCTTGGGAATCTTAAAAATATTTTGGAAATCTTAAAAAATATTTTGTATCGTAACGGCTCTTTTGGAAATCTTAGACATATTTTGGAAATCTTAAAAAAATATTTTGTATCGTAACGGCTCTTTTGGAAATCTTAGACATATTTTGGAAATCTTAAAAAAATATTTTGTATCGTAACGCTTTTCTTGGATCTTAAAAGTATTTTGGATGTTAAAAAATATTTTGTATAGTAAGAGATTCAAATATGGACCATTCCTTGTCGAACCGACCTGTTCTCGTCAAACCCCAAAAAATTGATCTGAAAAGTATATTTTTCTGAATGGCGTTCCGGTGTGTAAATACTTTTGTGACCGACTGTCTGTTGATACTATGACAACCCCGAAATCTTAAAAGATATTGAATTTACATTTGGCTAATCGACGCCGAAATCCTATTTCCCCTAATCTACCTTCTTTCGGAAAAAAAAATCTTCTGAGTCCCAGAAAAGAGTTTCTGTTAAGGTTTTACCCCTTAGAATTTCCAAGAATATATTTTTTCTCTGAGTTGGTTCCAAATGAATCTACATAAAACGTTCAGATCAGCTTTTGGAGATTCTGGATTGATCTTTGGGATTTTCTATAAAACTCTTTTGGAGTTAACATAGTTCTTTTGGGGAACAACTTTTAGGTCCTTTAGTGAATCCCGCCTTCAAAACGTTTCTTCAGAAAAATGGAATGCCTTTGGAACACAAGGAGAAGAAATGTAAACTTATAAAAGAACGTTTCTTCTTTGAAAACGCAACTGTAAGATATGTAATAATTCTAAATATATTCATCTTGAATGGATTCATTATTATTAAACTTGTAAATCTTATGTAAAGTCACTTGAAGTCTCTTACAAAAATATCTCTTAAACTTTCTAAGGAATGCATTCTATAAATTTTTTAATTGAAACTAGTTGTCAGGACTGAGTGTTTGGTGCATATTCTTGGCAAATATCTTCGTGACCGCTTAAAGTTCTGATCTGGAACAGGGAGCTGAATGCAGCTATGTTCTGCGGTAGAATACTGTGATTAAGTGGTAGAAAAACTGCACTTAAAAGGGATTTAAAATCCTCTTTTATTAAATCACAATTATCACAAGTAGAGACCACACTTGGGTCTAAAATGAACAATCAGATAAATTTAAACTATTAAATAGAAATTAAGTAGTCGTTGCTCACAGAGCTATAACGCGAGGTTGGCCTTTAAACTAAATGGTGCGTAGAAAGATTTAACTAATGCTGAAGCACTTGGATTTACTTCAATACGAAATCACGTAAAAGCGCTATGGCTTAGAATTTAAATGCTAGCTAGTCAGGCGAACGTCGAATAGAGTGACCGTGGTCTGAGACTATAAGCTCTCTCACACTGAGAGGTTCCTACCTCTCGCTTAAATATAACTTGGCTCCACTTCAAATTAGCATAGAGCTGAAACGCGCGCTTCTTCTAACGGGAAGTTGAAGTGAGAACAGATAGAAAAGTATAAATTAAAATAAAACTTTGTTAGTTTAACTAAAACCTTACATACTTCCCGCCAGAATTGGTAAAAGTTGAACTACTGAGGTCCAAACGGAACATGTTGAAACTTGCAATTCTAAAAAAAATACTCAAAATTTAACTCTTCTAAACCTTGGCTAACCCTTACAGAACAATAGTTGTTGGTGAATTTACAGACCAAAACTTGGTTTCCACATAACTCTTCATCTGTTTTTTGTATGTTTAGTTTCATCTACATCTTATTCCTTCCAGCAAAATCTGGAAGGAAAGAAATTTTAGTACAACATAATAACAGTAAGTTCTGGGTAACAGGCTTTATTTTCTTACCCGTGTAAATTCGCACACACACATTTATCATTCAAGCAAAATTAATTTCTTCCCCCAATCCTCTCCATCGGTGTTGGATGAAAAGCGAACCGCAATTGCGGGTTGTTTTCTGTGTTCGGGGGTGTTCAAAAGTCCCACCTACGATCAACTAACATTAGTTAGAACTTGACATACGAGACCTCAAAAGACGCCCTATAACCAGCTAAACTTGAGGTTCTAACTAGCTTCATGTCTACACTTTAAGTGTATTTGGTGGAGAGCCTTTTTAAAACTTGCATTCTAAATTTACACAAACTTTAACTTTTCATGCATACAATTCGTAGTTTGCACATAGACTGCTTCACTCAAAATTGACTTTGCACCTAACGTGCATTGATAGCATAATACCATTTCTTACATTTTATGAAACTTAACAATTGCATACCAATCACGAAATACAATATGTACAGTCGGTCACAAAAGTATTTGAACACAGGTACCCTATCAGAAATTTTACGAGAACCATCAAGATTAGCTTTTTAAATATTTTTCAATCTTTACAACCTTTAATCATAAATATTTCCAACCATCAGGTCAGAGACAAAAATATATATTCTTGGACTCTTTTATGGGCGATCGCTCTTAAACCCATTCATTTTGGGGGAGGGGGGAACCGATAAGGAATGACCCATATTTGAACAAAATATTTTTTAAGAGAACTCACAGAGACCGGTTGGTATACAAAATATTTCCAAGATAAAATATTTTTAGAAACGAAAATATTTTTAAAACTGAACTGAATCCTTTTGACTGGAAAAATATTTTATTAGATCTGAAATATATATACTTAGATAAAAAAAAGACTCCCTTTTTGTTTTATAATGAGGTCTAACATTTTTATTACTTTTTGTATAGGATGAGGTCTCACTTTATTTTTTAGACATCACAAAAGTTAAATACATATAATATAATTATTATATATAATATATAAAAAATAAAAGAATTTTGTAAATCCAAAGGAACTTTTGTTTTGGTATTAAAAATAAAAGGATTACCCCCCAAGAGGAAATAAAAACAGGTGAAGTAAATTACCGCAAGGTAAAAAAAAATACAATTTTCAACTCTCTTTTACGTTATCACCGCAAGGTTTCCAAGAGAGTTGAGACAGGTAAATTAAATTAGGTTATCACCACACATGAAATACAATTTTCAACTCTCTCTTACGTTATCACCGCAAGGTTTCCGAGAGAGTTGAGAAAAAAACAGGTAAAAGAACTTACTTTATCACTTCAAAGTTTCTAAGAGAAAAAACACATTCAACGCTTCAAGAGCTAAGTTTATATAGATGGGGAATTCTTTTCGACACCATATTTGACCGTGGAAAAAAAACTGTTTGGGTAAAAAATGATGTCTTACTGTCCAATGTTTCTATGGGAAAATTTTGGATAGTAATACATTGGATGGTAAGACATCAATTTTTATACAAAAAGTTTTTTTTTAATGCATCTATATAAATAGTTGTTAAGGTCTTAAAGAGAAAAAAGAGTCTTTTGGAAACTTTTCGTTTCTTCTGGATTCTTTTTGGGAACCCATTTTGGGCATCTATATAAATACACTCACGTTTGTAAAAATTGCAACACCATGAAGGACTTACGCGAGTGAGCTGAAATTTTCAGGAAATGCAAAGTAGCGCATGATATGCAAATGATTAGAATTGCAAATCCGTAGCGCATGCGTATGCTGAGCAGCGCCCTCTGAACGGCTGATGGATTCGAATAAATAGACGGCTGTAGCGAGGCGTGTATGGTTATCGGTGGTTATCTGCTAGTGGTAAACGTTAACTCAATCTGTACTTATGCCTCGTCGACGAAAGAGAGCGAGATTTGAACAACTTACAGAGTTTGAACGAGGGAGAATCATCGGCCTTCGTGAAGCTGGATTGTCGTATCGTGCAGTAGCCTCTCGTGTGCAGCGTAACAGCAGCACAGTGATGCGCGTTTGGAAGCAGTGGACGGACGAGTGTCGGACAACTCGGAAATCCGGGAGTGGACCCCGAAATGTGACGTCAGCTCGCGATGATAGACACCTGGTCCGCATGGCGCGGACGGACCGTACAGCTTCCTCTAGACAATTGGCAGCACTGTGGTCAATAGCTACAGGTGTTTCATTGTGTGCTTCATCAATTCGTAGACGTCTGCTGCAGTGTGGACTGCGCGCACGGACTCCTTTATACAGGATCCCCCTAACGCACGACCATCGCCGCCTGCGGCTACAATGGGCCAATCAGCATAGAGACTGGCGTGCTGATTGGCAGCATGTCGTGTTTTCTGACGAATCCCGCTTTAATTTGTGGTACCATGATGGCCGCATTCGTGTCAGACGCTATGCCGGTGAACGCCACCTTCCGGAGTGCATTATCGAACGCCACAGTGGACGAACACCCGGAGTTATGGTCTGGGGCGCCATAGCATATCATAGACGATCTCAATTGCTACGAATTGTGGGCAATCTGAACAGCAACCGGTATATCCGTGAAGTTCTACAGCCCGAAGCTGTTCCCTTCCTTCAAAGCTTGCCAGGCGCTGTATTTCAACAGGACAATGCCCGCCCTCATACTGCTCGGATTGTTAAATCCTTCTTTGCAGCGCAGCAGGTACAGCTTCTTCCTTGGCCTGCGTGTTCCCCGGATATGTCGCCAATTGAACATGTGTGGGATGTCATTGGTCGGCGTCTTGCTCGTGATCCTCGTCCTGTTGCGTCTGCAGACGAACTTTGGGTACGCGTACAAACGATATGGAATGCTCTTCCTCAGTCAGACATTCAAACTTTGTTTGACTCCATGCCACGTCGTGTAGCAGCACTTTTATTGCGGCGTGGTGGCCACACAAAATACTGATTCTGATCTCTTGTTCTTGTTTGTTTGCTTTGAACATTTAATCATTTATTTGTACCACTACCACTCAACTGTGTATTAAATTGCATTCAATTATGACGATTCCTTCTTGGTGTTGCAATTTTCACAAACGTGAGTGTAGTTCCTTTTCAATAATTCTTTTGGTGTTTTCTCTTACCCCGCAAGGTTTCCACGCCAAAGAATTTACTTTATCACCACAATTTTTCCAAAAGAACATATTCAGGTCTTCAAGAGTTGTTAAGGTCTTAAAGAGTTATGAAAATTTTGGAAAATTTTCGTTCCTTCTGGATTCTTTTGGGCATCTATATAAATAGTTCATTTTCAATAATTCTTTAGGTGTTTTCAGAAAATCCTTGTCGAACCCAAAGAAGGTTATAGGTTTCTTTTGAATCGGGTTTAAACAACAAGTGTTTGATAGCTTCGTTTGATGAACCATATTAGGGGAGGCCTTGTCGAATCAAGTGTTTTCAAGTTACTTTACTTCAAAATAATGACAAAGAAGAAGCGTTTTGAAAGACGATCTGAATGGTTTATACAGAAAGTTTTATATATATTATATTATATGTATTATTAGTCCAAAGCTTCCCGATGGACTTTCGTTTTGCGTCACTTTTCAATTTACTGCTTATTTTTCTTTGTTGGAATTGTGTTAAGTTGGCTATTAGGTAAGGTTTTAAAAAAAATGAAGTGATTGAAACAGACGTTTTTTTGTAAATCCTTTGAAAAGAAATGTTTGGTATCCGATGAAAAATATTTAGCCCAAAAGCTGAGTTTTTTGAGAAAAATATATTCTTGGAAAAAACGTTTCGGGGATTTTTGTTTCGGTTTGACCTTTACTATATTTTTTTAAAGCCAAAATATTTTACACCTTTCAGGTTAAGAGCTGATTTTTTGAAGTTCGATGAAAAATATTTAGATGCGGCCAGAATCTTCAAAAAAATGTATTTCAACTTAGATTTATTCTTGTAAAAATGTTTCTGGGGATTCCAAAAAATGTCCATTTTTGGGGTCTGTTCCTATGCAAAATATTTTTAAAACCCATCAGGTGATCTGAACTGTTTATATAGATAGGGAAATCCTTTCGAAACCGACTGGAAACGTTTTATCAGATCTGAAACACGTTCGTAAACAACCTTAAAAAAAATTTTTGTTAATTTTTATAATGTCTTTGACATTATAAAAATTAACGTTTCCTTTTTTGGATTCCATTCTTGGAAGTCTATTATATACTACAAAAAAACGTTTTGTCTAAAAAATGAAGCCTTACTATCCAATATTTCTATGGAAAAACTTTGGATAGTAAAGAACTGTATAAGAAGACATCATTTTTTAGACAAAAAGTTTTTTTTATTTTTTTTTTAATACATCTACATAAATAGTTGTTAAGGTCTTAAAAAGTTATGAAAATTTTGGAAACTTTTCGTTTATTCTGGATTCTTTTTGGGAACCCATTTTGGGCATCTATATAAATAGTTCCTTTTCAATAACTCTTTTGGTGTTTTCTCTTACCCCGCAAGGTTTCCACGTAAAACAATTTACTTTATCACCACAACGTTTCCCAAAAGAACATATTCAGGTCTTCAAGAGTTGTTAAGGCCTTAAAGAGTTATGAAAATTTTGGAAACATTTCGTTCCTTCTGGATTCTTTTGGGCATCTATATAAATAGTTCATTTTCAATAATTCTTTTGGTGTTTACAGAAAATCGTCGTCGAACCCAAAGAAGGTTATAGGTTTTTTTTGAATCGGGTTTTAACAACAAGTGTTTGATAGCTTCGTTTGATGAACCGTTTTAGGGGAGGCCTTGTCGAATCAAGTGTTTTCAAGTTACTTTACTTCAAAATAATCTCAAAGAAGAAACGTTTTGAAAGAAGATCTGAATGGTTTATGCAGAAAGTTTTATATATTATATATAATATATACTATATAAAAAACGTTTTATTAATTTTATAATGTCATTAGACATTGTAAAATTAACAAAAGGTTTATATATTATATATAATATATATTATTAGTCCAAAGCTTCCCGATGGACTTCCGTTTTGGCATTTTGCGTCACGTTTCAATTTACAGCTTATTTTTCTTTGTTGGAATTCTGTTGGATTGGAATTGTGTTGGGTTGGCTATTAGGTTGGGTTTAAAAAAATTGAAGTGATTGAAACATTTTTGTAAATCATTTGAAAAGAAATTTTTGGTATCCGATGAAAAATATTTAGCCCAAAAGCTTCAAAAGTTGATTTTTTGAGAAAAATATATTCTTGGAAAACACGTTTCGGGGATTTTTTGTTTCAGTTTGACCGTTACTATATTTTTTTAAAGCAAAAATATTTTCCACCTTTCAGTTTAAGAGCTGATCCTTTAAAGTTCGATGAAAAATATTTAGATGTTGCCAAAATCTTCAAAAAAATTTATTTTAACTTAGATATAGTATTTATAAAAATGGTTCTGGGGATTCCGAAAAATGTGAGGATTTTGGGGGTCTGTTACTATACAAAATATTTTTAAGACCCATAAGGTGATCTGCACACAAACTGTTTATATAGCTAGGGAATTCCTTTCGAAAGTGAAACCGACTTGAAAATTATTTTATTAGATTTGAAATGCATATTAAAAAAAAGAGTCTCTTTTTGTTTTATAATGAGGTCTAACATTTTTATTGCTTTTTGTGTAGGGTGAGGTCTCACTTTTTTTTAAACATCACAAAAGTTAAATATATAACATTTTATTGCTTTTTGTATAGCGTGAGGTCTCACTTTATTTTTTAGACATCACAAAAGTTAAATATATATAATATAAATATTATATATAATATATAAAAAATAAAAGAATTTTGTTAATCCAAAGGAACTTTTGTTTTGTTATTCAAAATAGAAGGATTACACCCCAAGAGAGTTGAGGACAGATGAAGTAAATTACCGCAAGGTAATAAAAAATACACTTTCCAACTATCTCTTACTCCCGCAAGGTTTCCAAGAAAGTTGAATCAGGTAAAGTAAATCACCGCAACAATTTTCCACTCTCTCTTACCCCGCAAGGTTTCCAAGAGACAGGTGAAAGAACTTACTTTATCACCGCAACGTTTCCAAGAGAACATATTCAGGTCTTCAAGAGTTCTCTTAAAGATTTATGAAAATTTTTTAAAACTTTTCGTTCCTTCTGGATTCTTTTTGGGCATCTATATAAATAGTTCCTTTTCAATAATTCTTTTGGTGTTTTCAGAAAATCCCTGTCGAACCCAAACATTTTTCTTTTGAATCATGTTTTAACAACAAGTGTTTGATAGATCTGTTTTAGGGGGCTTGTAGAATCCCTTCTTTCAAGTTACTTTACTTCAAAAACAATGACGAAGAAGAAACGTTTTGAAAGAAAATCTGAATAGTTATACAGAAAGTTTTATATATTATATAAAATATATACTATATAAAAAACTTTTTGTTAATTTTATAATGTCTTTAGACATTATAAAATTAACAAAAAGTTTATATATTATATATAATATTTATTATTAGTCCAAAGCTTCCCGATGAACTTTCGTTTTGCGTCACTTTTCAATTTACTGTTTATTTTTCTTTGTTGGAATTGTGTTGGGTTGGCTCTTAGGTTGTGTTTAAAAAAAATGAAGTGATTGAAACTGTTTTTTTTGTAAATCCTTTGAAAAGAAATATTTCGTATCCGATGAAAAATATTTAGCCCAAAAGATAATTACTTGAGAAAAAACGTTTCGGAGATTTTTGTTTCGGTTTGGCCGTTACTATATTTTTTAAACTCCAAATACTTGCCACCTTTCAGGCTCATCCTTCGATGAAAAATATTTTGATGGGGGCCAGAATCTTCAAAGAAATTTATTTCAACTTAGATATATTTTTGTAAAAATGTTTTTGGGGATTCCGAAAAATGTGAGGATTTTTGGGGTCTGTTACTATACACAATATTTTAAAGATTTCCATCCATCAGGAGAGAGCTGATCTGAACTGTTTATATAGATAGGGAATTCCTTTCAAAACCGACTGGAAAAGTTTTATGAGGTCTAACACACGTTCGTAAACAACCTTATGTTTAGATGGGGCCAGAATCTTCAAAAAAATTTATTTCAACTTAGATATATTCTTGTAAAAACGTTTCTGGGACTTCCGAAAAATGTGGAGATCATCCATTTTGGGGATCTGTTACGACACAAAATATTTTTAAGACCCATCAGGTGATCTGAACACCAACTGTTTATATAGATAGGGAATTCCTTTCGAAACCCACTAGAAAAGTTTTATCAGATCTAAAACAAGTTCGTAAGCAACCTTAAAAAAAAAAACTTTTTGTAAATTTTTATGTCTTTGACATTATAAAAATTAAAGTTTTCCCTTTTTGGATTCCATTGGAAGTCTATCATATACTTAAAAAAAATCTTTTTGTCTAACAAATGATGTCTTACTTTTCAATGTTAATCTATGGGAAAAACATTGGAATAACAGACATCATTTTTTATACAAAATTTTTTTTTAAAATAAATCTATTCGAATGGATCTATATAAATAGTTGTTGAGGTCTTAAAGGAAATTTTGGAAACTTTTTGTTCCTTCTGGAAAACATAATTCTTTTTGGGAACCCATTTTGAGTATCTATATAAATAGCTCTTTTTCAATAATTCTTTTGGTGTTTTCTCTTACCCCGTAAGGTTTCCACGTAAAAGAATTTACTTTATCACCACAACGTTTCCATGAGAACATATTCAGGTCTTCAAGAGTTGTCTTAAAGAGTTGTGAAAATTTTGGAAACTTTTCGTTTCTTCTGGATAACCTAATTCTTTAGGGAACCCATTTTGGGTATCTATATAAACAGTTCTTTTTCAATAATTCTTTTGGTGTTTTCAGAAAATCCTTGTCGAATCTTTGTCTCTTGCAAAACCTAAAGAAGGTCGTATTTTTTAAGTTTCTTTTGGATAATTCTTTTGAATCAGGTTTTAACAACAAGTGTTTGATAGCTTCGTTTGATGAACCGTTTTAGGTGGCCTTGTCCAATCCCTTCTTTCAAGTTACTTTACTTCAAAATAATGACGAAGAAGAAACGTTTTGAAAGAAGATCTGAATTGTTTATACAGAAAGATTTATATATTATATATAATATATATTATATAAAAAAACTTTTTGTTAACTTTATAATGTCTAAAGACATTATAAAGTTTACAAGAAGTTTATATATTATATATTATATTATTTGTCCAAAGCTTCCCGATCAACTTTCGTTTTGGCATTTTGCGTCGGAAATCACTTTTCAATTTACTGCATATTTTTCTTTCTTGGAATTGTGTTGGGTTGGCTGTTAGGTTGGGTAAAAAAAAATGAAGTGTTTGAAACAGACGGAACTGTTTTTTTTTTTTTTTTTGTAAATCCTTTGAAAAGAAATTTTTGTTATCCGAGGAAAAAATATTTAGACCTAAAAGAATTATCTTCAAAAGCTGATTTTTAGAGAAATATATATTTTTGGAAAAAAAGTTTCGGGAATCCATTTTTTGTTTCGGTTTGACCATTACTGTATGTTTTGAAAGCAAAAATATTTTCCACCTTTCAGTTTAAGAGCTGATCCTTTGAAGTTCGATGAAAAATATTTAGATGGGGCCAGAATCTTCAAAAAAAAAATTCATTTCAACTTAGATATATTCTTGTAAAAATGTTTCTGGGATTCCGAAAAATGTGTGGGTCATCCATTTTTGGGGTCTGTCACTATACAAAATATTTTTAAGATTTCCATCCAACAGGTGAAGGAAAGAGTTGATCTGAACACCAACTGTTTATATAGGTATGGAATTCCTTTCGAAAGTGAAACCGACTTGCGGGAAACCTTGCGGGGTAAGGGAAAACACCAAACGAATTATTGAAAAGGAATTATTTATATAGATGCCCAAAATGGGTTCCCAAAAAGAATCCAGAATAAACGAAAAGTTTCCAAAATTTTCGTAAATTTTTTAGACTTTAACAACTATTCATATAAATGTATTCAAAAAAAAACTTTTTGTCTAAAAAATGATGACTTACTATCCAATGTTTTACTATCCAAAGTTTTCCCATAGAAACATTGGATAGTAAGACATCATTCTTTAGACAAAAAAAATTTTTTAGTATATAATAGACTTCCAAGAATGGAATCCAAAAAGGGAAACGTTAATTTTTATAATGTCAAAGACATTATAAAAATTAACAAAAAGTTTTTTTAAGGTTGCTTACGAACTTGTTTTAGATCTGATGAAAAGTTTCCAGTCGGTTTCGAAAGGAATTCCCTATCTATATAAACAGTTGGTGTTCAGATCACCTGATGGGTCTTAAAAATATTTTGTATCGTAACAGATCCCCAAAATGGATGATCTCCACATTTTTCGGAATCCCCAGAAACGTTTTTATAAGAATATATCTAAGTTGAAATAAATTTTTTGAAGATTCTGGCCCCATCTAAATATAAGGTTGTTTACGAACGTGTTTTAGATCTGATAAAACTTTTCAAGTCGGTTTCGAAAGGATTTCCCTATCTATATAAACAGTTGGTGTTCAGATCACCTGATGGGTCTTTAAAATATTTTGTATAGTAACAGACCCCAAAAATCCTCACATTTTTCGGAATCCCCAGAAACATTTTTACAAGAATATATCTAAGTTGAAATAAATTTTTTTTGAAGGTTCTGGCCGCATCTAAATATCTTTCATCGAACTCCAGAAAATCAGCTCTTAACCTGAAAGTTGTAAAATATTTTGTCTTTAAAAAAATATAGTAACGGTCAAACCGAAACAATAATCCCCGCAACTTTTTTTCCAAGAATATATTTTTCTCAAAAAAATCAGCTTTAGGGCTAAACATTTTTCATCGGATACCAAAAATTTCTTTTCAAAGGATTTACAAAAAAACGTCTGTTTCAATCACTTCATTTTTTTTAAAACCCAACTTAACAGCCAACCTAACACAATTCCAACAAAGAAAAATAAGCAGTAAATTTAAAAGCGACGCAAAATGCCAAAACGAAAGTCTATTGGGAAGCTTTGGACTAATAATATATATTATATATAATATAATTCTATTATTAACAAGTAAGAATGCAAAAGCCATCGTACACCCTAAACCCTTTGAAATCCTATTCGAAGCAGCACGTTAGTGCTAAAATTACACATTAAATACATTTAAAACTTAAAATCCTCAGCAAAGATTCACATGAAAATATAACTCAAGTAATGCCTAGAAAATTGTAATTTTTTGGCAAAATTGGGAAAAGCTGGAGTTCCAATAAAAACAAGGTATACAATAAACAAAAATGGTAATATCTCAGTGAGAGTTGCATAGTTATCTCGTCAGGGGAAAAGGAAACCGTGCCCCTTTCGTTGAAATATTACCTCCACGCGTTTCAGCTGACGACAAATTGAGACAATACCGCGTCAATTAATTGACTAAATTTTAAAATCTATTACATCTTTCAATACTAATCAAAATCGTCTCAATTAGACGCCCCTTTTCCCTACGCGTGGAAGAAAAGTACTACTAAAACAAAACAAGAATTAATTAGAATAAAAAGAGGCAGCTAGGTAACAAATATTTTTAAAAACGCCTCAAGACCTCAAAAATTTACAGAAAACTAAATTTAAAATAGTATTAGAGAGGATGAAACCACAAATCATAAATTATAATTTATAGTTAATTTCTGAAACACTATTAGTCATATATTACAACCGAAGAAATCAAGAAAATATAATATATAAACTTTTTTTTAACTTTATAATGTAAAATGTTTACTATCCAATGTTTTACTATCCAACGTTTTCCCATAGAAACATTGGATAGTAAGACATCATTTTTTAGCCAAAAAGTTTTTTTTTCCCACGGTCAAATATGGTGTCGAAAAGAATTCCCCATCTATATAAACTCAGCTCTTGAAGCCCTGAATGTGTTTTTTCTTTTAGAAACTTTGCAGTGATAAAGTAAGTTCTTTTACCTGTTTTTTTTTCTCATTTCTCTTGGAAACCTTGCGGTGATAACGTAAGAGAGATTTGAAAATTGTATTTCATGTGTGGTGATAACGTAATTTACTTTACCTGTCTCCACTCTCTTGGAAACCTTGCGGTGATAACGTAAGAGACATTTGAAAATTGTATTTCATGTGCGATGGTAACGTAATTTACTTTACCTGTCTCAATTCTCTTGGAAATCTTGCGGTGATAACGTAAGAGAGGGATGAAAATTTTATTTTTTATTACCTTGCGGTAATTAACTTCACCTGTTTTTATTTCCATTTGGGGTGTAATCTTTTGTTTTGAATAACAAAACAAAAGTTCCTTTGGATTAACAAAATTCTTTTATTTTTTATATATTATATATAATAATTATATTATATGTATTTAACTTTTGTGATGTCTAAACAATAAAGTGAGACCTCATCCTATACAAAAAGTAATAAAAATGTTAGACCTCATTATAAAACAAAAAGGGAGTCGTTTCATTTTTTTAGTATATATATTTTAGGTCTAATAAAATATTTTTCCATTCAAAAGGATTCAGTTCAGTTTTGAAAATATTTTCGTTTCTAAAAATATATTATCTTGGAAATATTTTGTATACCAACTGGTCTCTGTCAGTTCTCTTAAAAAAATATTTTGTTCAAATATGGATCATTCCTTCTCGGTTCCCCTTCCCCCCAAAAAATGAATCGGTTTAAGAGAGATCGCCCATAAAAGAGTTCAAGAATATATATTTTTGTCTCTGACCTGATGGTTGGAAATATTTATGATTAAAGGTTGTAAAGATTGAAAAAATATTTAAGAAGCTAATCTTGATGGTTCTCGTAAAGTTTCTGATAGGGTACCGGTGTTCAAATACTTTTGTGACCGACTGTCTGATTATACTGACAAAACCATAAAATTGGAAAATTGATGGGATTTACAGTTAACGATGCAATAGGAAGATAGGCCGGGTTTTCAATAAATTTCTTTACCATGACTGATTTTACTGACAAAACCATAAAAATGATGGGTTGACGATGCATAGGCCGGTTTTACACTAAATTTCTTTACCCAAAAGTTGGTCTACAAAATTTTCAGAAAACCATAAAAATCGATGGGATGACGATGCAATAGAAAGATAGCCGGTTTTTCAATAAATTTCTTTATCATGACCCAAACGTTGGTCCCCAAAAAGATTATGTTGACAAGTTATCCAGAATCTTCAAAAGGAACTATAGATTCAAAGGAAAGTTTTCCAGGCACACAACAGGCGATCAGCAAGAAGAAAGTTATTTGTCAACAAGAAAATCAAAACACGCATGACATTCACAAAATCCATGGTAAGGAGATTTACCGTATTGAAATAATGTTGTATTTGCAGACGAGTCAAAATTTAATGGACCAGTGAGAGAGTTGAAAATTGTATTTCATGTTTCAACTCTCAAGGAAATCTTGCGGTGATAACGTAAGAGAGAGTTGTATATTTCCTTCACCTGAATGTGTTTTTTCTCAACTCTCTTGGAAACCTTGGTTAACTTACCTCGGGCCATCTGTTTATTTTGAAAAGGGAATCGGACATTTTTGTGAAACAACGCAAAACGCCCAAATGAAAATAATAATCCTTCGGGACTAAATCCCTTCGGACTAAAATTAACAAAATTTTTCTATTTTTTATATATTATATATTATATATAATATATATTATATA
>KK119707.1:0-15098 GCA_000611955.2 Stegodyphus mimosarum
TTTGTTATAACTTCAGCTGGACCAAACACTTCCTATATATGCATTACTAAAGAAATAAATAAAGAAAGAGAAAGAAGATGCACATACCAGTTTTTTCCCTTATTACCCTTTACATTGAGAAATAACAAGCAATACAACGCTGAAAAATACTATTTTTGAAATTTTGTTAAAATAAAGGAACAAACACCATCTTTTATTCAAGTATTACACTTCAAAAACGGATACATATACCAATCTATTTTCACTATCCTTTACACTGAGAAATAACACGCAGATGAGAATAAAAAAGATTATCCTTGAAATTTAGATAAAATGAAGTAACATTACTAAAATGAATAAAACTATTACGCTTCAGAAACAGACACACATAATAATTTCTTTTCTCCGTTACCCTTTACACTAAGAAATAACATGTAGTATGACAGTGAAAATTTCTGTCCAGAAATTTTGTTAAAATGGAGGAACACAATTTTTTAAAGTATAACTCCACTTCCCCACTGAATAGCCAAATTCCAAACACATATTTATGAAGGTTCGCTGAAACAATACAATCGCCCAGTACTTCAAATATTCCCAAACCAGAGTTTTTACATCGAAAAAATGGTAATTAACGGAAACGCTTGTTCCCGAAAAGTAAAAAGTCAAACTTTAATAAAACCAAGTAATTAATTAAGGTTAAAAAAATGCTGAGTTATTGCGCAGAAAAAAAGCGATAATATTAAGAAAATACACTTTTTCAGTTTATTCTACCAAAACAAAATGGTACTCAAAATAGATACCTAATAACCACAGTTTGAACAAAATAAGCACACAGTAATATTTGATTCGATTAGTTCTGAAATAATAATCAAGTTAATCAACAGAAAATTAACTTGCAAAATCTGAAAAGGATATTGTGAAATATTAAATAACAGCTAAAAGATAAGCGAAGAAAAAATGCTTTATTCGACGCGCACTGCAGGCAAAGAATATGTATCGTACACACATATTCTTCGCTCCAAGGCAGTCAGGAGAAAGAATGATTACTGCTTCTCCAACCCGATCCCTGTCGGTTTAAGCCCATCTCCACAACCTTCCTTCCACACCCGCTCTTTTCAGTGGACTTTACCAGGCGGCAAAGATCAAAAGGATCTGGTTGGGATTTGAGACTGTAGTGTGTTTGCATGATGCTGAGGAGGATGCGGCTTATGTTGTTCCTGACTATAAGCTGAAATTAAAATTTCTAATGCATTTTTTGTGATTTTTTTTGCATAAGTGAATAATCTTAAATAGGATTATTCATTTCTTGTGGGCAAACTGGTGAATGAGTTGGTTTTTTCTGAATTTCCGGATATATAGTTTAGTAAAAATTATATTTGTAATTATTTAATTTATTTTCATTACAAAATTATATAATAACTATGTATATAAATCATTATATTGTAAAATATAAGAATATATTTTGTGTGGAAAGCATGTAATATTATTTTTTGATGTATATGGAGAAATTTTTAGAATGTGGTTGGAGATTTGATAATTTTATAGTTCTTACTCGATTCAGAGTAGGAAATACGATCTACTTAGAGATATAGCTGTGATTCAAAGATTTGGCCTTTTCTGTCGCAAAAATTTTTCCGCGTTCGTATCTGAACATTTAGGTATATATATCTTATTTGTAAACGTTAATTCATATGTAACATAGCGCTAATAACTTTGATATTAGTAAATAGGTTGCATAGTTTGAAATATGTTTTTCATACTTGTGCGTGTAATTGAAAAACTGCTCTTTGTTGATTATGTGCATATTTACACAATCTTAATATTAAATACTGTGAAGTCTGATATATGCTTGTATTCCTATGCTTTATTCAACAAATTTACATAATTGTTTTGCATGTATTTTGTTTAAGCTGGATGAACAGTGTTTCTAAATGTCTAGCTGTATAAACTAGCAAATATTTTAGTTATGTTCTCAGGGCCAGCATCGTATATTGCAAACCAGTTTTAATAATGTTTCTGTTTGAGCCTGCTTAACCAAAAACATTAACATTAGATGCTCAGTTAAGGCAAAGTACAGTCTGACTATCATAAGAAAAGCTCTCGCCAGTTAGTCTGCAGTTGTCTGTTACCACAGAAACGAGTCTTGGCCCATTTTCCTTAGGGATATCTTGAAGATTTACTTTTCAGTTTGCCATCCTGTCACATTTAAAGATGAATTGGCAAGTCTTGCTTCACTCCTATTTGAAATATACTAGCCCTGTAGCTATAGGGACTGCCACCCGCCAGACACTGCTGTTCTTCTCGTAGACAGACAATATATAGTGTTTGACCAGAAGCCTAATGCTGTGTGCTATTACACTCATTTGCTTTTAGGGTTGTAATACTTTTGTTTTTAATGTTTTACATAGGGCTGTTAATTTTTTAATGACGGTAGATGGAGAAAAATTAGAATTCCTCTCTTCCCCCTCAAGTAAAAAAGAAGAAACTATAAATGCATCAGATATATATGATGCTGTATCAAGAAGTTCCAGAATTAGGCTCTGTATTATGCTAACAAATGGTAAAGCAGGATTGTGTTGACAGCTATGGTAACTACACTAAGGAGGCAGTGTGCTAAGAGATGTTGCTATATCATGGCTTAGTACCTTATCAAATGTTAATAGTTGCATTTTTGTAATCATTGTGCATACATCTTATGGATAGAGAGATGAAATGTGCATCAAAATATAATACAGTTGATAAATGCCATATATTTTAATTTCATTCAAAACATGTGATGTAATCATATCATCTTTTCATGACAGCAATATATGAATTTCAAAAAATTGCCAGCTGGAATGTTGTCTGGAGCAGGATTGTGAATTTTCTTTTCTGTTCCTAGGGCAAACTTGCTAGCAAATTCTTATTTTTAATACGTATTCCTACTGTAAAGCATTTTTGACAAAATCAAAAGTATCGTAAAATGTAAACAGTACTTCCTGATTTTTTTCTTGTCTAGTGGCTTGAATAGTCGCTTTGACGTGGTTGTGGTATAAAGATGGAGCAGCCAAATATTGTCGAAACACTGAACTTTGAAGAGATTTTTTCTCTGATGAAGAAAGAATTAATAAGTCGAGATGAAAGTTTTACGGCATTTACTGTGGTTTCAGTGAACTTGGTGGTCTTACTACATATTCTGTATTAACCCACAATTTTGAAGTTAATGCCCTAAGGCAGTAGCTAATATTAGAAATCTAGCATAAAGTACAACACTAGTGTGGTTAAAAACAAGGTGAACATAGTGTTCTCAGCAATTGCTGCCATCTAATAAAATGATGGAACATATTTCTTTCAAAATAATAACAAATTTAAACCATCAAGCTGGTGTTCTGTATTCTAGACAAAAGAAAATATTCTATAAAAGAAAATATCCAATAAAAACATGAATTTCATGGAGTACAAATTAAATTAAATCACAGACACTTCAGAGTGAATTATGTACAGAAAAATATGAACACTAATGATGAAAAGGAAATAAGATCATATGTACATATTTACAAGTGAGGTTTTATGGGATGAGACAATGTCTTCCTCGTAGAGTCATTGATTTATGGAACAGTGTGCCATTTGTCTTCTTTCATCCTTTCAGAAGTATGAATGTCATAAAAACTTATCTTCTGAAAGTTATAGGCACTTTGTAACAGAATTTAAATGAACCTTCAGAATGCTACCATACTCAATGACTGACTGCAAATGTTTTGACAGTTAATCACAATTGGCTATAGCATATGATATTTGCGTACTGCCATCTCCATGTGTAGAGATTTTGAGCCTCTCAAATTCCAATACAAAATTTTAAAATTTGAAAAATTTCTATTTTGTATTCTGTGCTTAACTTTTATAAGCTAGTGTACTATAATCTTAGTATGCAGTATTGTGTAATATGAAGAATAATAAAAACTTAAACTTGTACATATATATTTGTGCTTGTTTTTGTGAGTGGATTGAGTAACGTTCTGTTATCGGGATCAGATTCAGAAATGTGTGTGAATGTATCAGTATGTGTGTACACACACATATGTGCCAGTGCATATATTTTTGTATGTATACACACACATACATTCATGAACATTTGCATATATGAACACATACATACATACATTGGATCTGGTCCTGATAACAGAACAGTACCGTGAATTAAGCTATTGTATTTTATCATGATGTTATCTATTCTTGTTTAACCTTCTGAGTGGTGTGGGTTTTCAAACTGATTCACTAGTTTTAGTGTATTTATGATTTCCAGTTGTCAGACTGAAATTGTAAAGCTATTTTTGTTTCTTTTTTACAATATATATATATATGTTCTTGTGATTTGTGTGAACAACAGTACCATCATAGTAAACTTCCGTGTGTGAAGATCACTTCAGCATGAACAGACATATGGAAATAAAGACAGAAAATGTGATAAGAATGTAAGAAAAACTGCTTGTACCTGTATACAAATACATGAGAATTTATATTTGTTTATAGAAACGTATACCTACATATCCATGTAGTATGTATGTCTGCATTTACATAATATGGTATAAGAACATAGATATACATAAAGCGGAAAGCATGCATACCCTTAAATGAGAACAAAGTATATATACACACACAGGCACACATATGCATTTATATATACGTGTTTGCATATGGATTTATGCATGCATATATAAAGATATAGATATATGTATGTGTTTTAATTTTATGTATTATTTCTTTTAATCTTCTAATGATTTTTTTAAAATTTGTTCTTGAATCTACTTTTGTTTTTACTTTTGTATTTGAAATGAAAAGAGAGTGTAGAGGATATGTCTTCTAAGTAGGCATCTCGTTCAGATTAATTGTGTTCTTAGTAAAAAATTTTAATCTTAAAGATTATTTGCTTCTTAACAGGATTCTTTTGGTTTAGTGACTAATATCTTTATTTTGATTGAGTATCAATTAGTGATTTGAATCTAGCAAATAATTTGATGCTTACTTGGAAGTAAGATAAAACACTGTCTCTTATTTTAGTTACTGTTAATTGATGGTAGATTGGTTTATCCCCTTGATAAGTCGATTAATCTGCTATCAATAACAGTAACTGGTTTTTCAATACTTTTAAAAAGTTTACTTTTGATTTTGGCATTTTTGCGATTTAGTTTTTCCTTAACTGTATTTAAAGCAAGGAGGACTGAAATTTCTATAATTTTTTTAAATTCTGAAAAATACCTTATAATGATGTTTTTAAATTGAATTATCGTTGCTTGGAGATGTAATATGGAGAGTTTTCTTTTTATAATTTATAGTGAATTATTGCTTTATTACTTTGCAGCTTTAGCACAAGTCTTGGGCTTATTAATTTATTTTTAATTACTTTCATTATGAATATTTAATCAATTATATATATTCATTTATATTTATATTTGTATACATATATTTATCCAAATTATATACGTACATTATATTTGTATGTATGTGTATATATATATATATATATAAGTTAGTGTAAGTGTTAGTAATGTTTTATTGTTAATAATGATGTTTTGATTATGTTTGATATATAACCTCAGTGGCCTATCAATGAAATTGTATCTGAAACACGAGTAGAGCTGACTGAAGCTTCTGAATGAGTGAGGAGTTGCTTTTTTCTGAAATCTGCCAAAGACATGTCTGAAATTTTCATTTTTACAAAATAAAGGAGTTTAAAACTGCTAGATCGAGTAAGTGGAAAAAGATTTTCTTTGTTCAGTTTAAAGTTTTCCTTCCGAATATATAACTATTTGCCATTCAGTCACTCAAGTCAATGAATCCCATATTTTTGTTGTAGGTGATACAATTTTGGGTTATGCCAACACTCAGTTTCGGATAATTTTTTAGATTGCTGCGAATTATACCACAACTGTTTATTTTATATTTATGCAGCAATTCATAAAATAAATCTGGTGAAGAAAAGAAATTATCCATAAAAAGTTTATGTCGTTTGCCTTTTACACTTTCTGCTAATGCTGTTACTGTGTTATGAGCACCACATTTCCCATTGTTCGACTCGTAGGAATCTCGTCCGAGGTATACTTTCATGTCGTACATGTAATCATGGCATTCTGCAAGCTTATAAATTTTAATTCCAAAATGCTTATGCTTTTTAGGAATATATTGTTTAAAAATTACTCTTTCCTTAAAAAGAACAATTACTTTATCTACAGCCAGTTGTTCAGAGGGCCCATATACTTCCTTGAAATTGTTTCTCAAATGCTCAAATATATCCCTTATTTTCCAAAATCGATCATACTTAGGATCATTTCTGTCTGGTGATGTCATGTTATCTTCAAAGTGCAGAAAACAAAGAATTTGCAAGAATCTATTTCTAAGCATAGTTTTCTTTAAAAAATGTGTTTCAAGTATTTGGTCTGTTGACCAGTAATCTTTTATCTTGTCTTTTTGAATATGCCCCATCAGCAATGTCAGTGCCAAAAAATTTAGCAGTGCATTTTCATGAACATCCTTTCATGTAACTGTATGCTTTTTTGTTTTTAATTCAGGGTTAAAACTGGAATTTTTCCTTAGTATTTGTTCCGCATAATGATTTGTTTCTTTGACAGTATTTTCAATAATATTACACCAGAAAAGACTTTTGAAAAATTCTGTTTCTTTTGTAGCTTGAGAAACAATGCCTTTTATATCATTTCCAATAAAATTCAAAACATTTACCTTGTCATCAGGTTTTGGTTCAAGCCATTCAAATTTTGAATCAAGAGATATTTTCTCCACGTTATTAGTTTGTTCATCACTGTAATTTACCGACTCAGTCAATAAATATGAAGTTCCTTCCACATCCTCATGTTCTCTTTCAGATCTATTTTCCATATCCAGCTCACAATCAGATTCGCTATCTCCATAGTTTTCTTCCTCAAGCTCTTGAAGAAGTTTTCATATTTCTTCTTCAGTCAGCCCTCTTTTCCTTTTCGGCATATTGCGAGAAATAATCAAAATAATTCCTAGAAAACTTACAAAAATATGCAATATTCCAGAGCAACGCAAAGCTGTGTTTACAATTTACAAACACAGTTATCGCAAATTCTGTACCTATGTAGCTACAAGAAAAAGGAAAAATTGGAAAAACCAGATTCTTAGCAGAAAGACCTTTCAAAGAGATAAGTGGTTAAAACCCCAGGGATGTCAAATTTGACATTTCACCCTACTCTTTCAGCCTGGAAAATGAGAGGAAAAAAGACATGGCCACTAAAATGGACAACCCCATGTTTTCAAAGAGGGGATTCTATGGCTACTATAATGGCTATCCCGTCCTCAAAAGGTTAAGATGACACTTACATTGTTAAAGAAAGCAAGAGAGCAAAATATCTTCAATTATAGTCGAATGTATACCAGATGTTATAATAGTTTGTTCGTGATAAAACTGTGTTTGCCAAATCAGTAGATAAAGGAACAACTGCATTAATGTTTGAGAAATATTATTTCTTCACTATTTCTTTTGATGTAACTACAGTTGTCTCTGTTCTCCCCCCCTCTTTTTTTTTTTTTTGCAGGATTCCTTTTGCTCCTCAAGAAGAAGAAAACCTGCCTCTCATCATCCTCAAATCAGTATAGTTTTGCTCAAAATTAAGTCAAAATAAGATTGCTGTTTTCTCTAGTTCTGAGTTTTATATTAGCATGCTTCTCTTCCACTTTTAAAGCCTTAAATACCATTTATTATTAAAGATGAAATGATTGTTTTTGTAAATTAATTCGCTTTTAGTTACCTGAGAATCACTTAGCATAAGAATTAAAAACAGAGTTAAAATGTTATAATATGGTGTTTCATAAAATTGTGGTCCTAGAAGTCTACCTTTGTAGTTCTTGATTTCAAAGAAAGATGGTTCAAATTAACTGCATATACCACACTATAGCTAAAATTCTCAGGGTTTCAAAATTACATATAGGAACTAAGTATCACTTTTTCTCACAAGACTGACATTTTATGAAATTTTATAAAAGGGCTTAAATGCTTTCTGTATTACAAGAACAGGGAAACCCCATTCTACTTGTGAAACTTTAATACTTCCAAATAGAAAAGATATAATTAAAACAATGTTTTGTGAACAATTGCCCAAGAATATGGGTTTAATTCCACTCTCAGATAATAGTTACATGTTGAATCAATGACTTGGCTAATACTGTAGAATCTGGATTTATCAGTAGAATAAAAAAAGAGCCTATTTTATTCACTTCAGACAGATGAGACAGTGAATGTTCTGAATTAAGTACACTTGAACGATATGTAAATATTATGTCGCATATGAAATGAACAATGATATTTATAAATCTGATTTTGCTGAGTTTCATATCAGGAGGATGGTTGATATTTACTATATGGTTCCGCTTGGTTTCTGTCTGAAAAAAATTGGCAAGTGGTACTGGTTGTTCATGAAATAGGTTTTTCAGTAACCCTAATGTCAATAACGATGAAACTAGTGTTGCGAATATTGCCAAATGTGTTGTGATAAATTGAGATTTTGGTTATTTTTAGTAATAGTAACCCTTTCGTATGGACCAGAGATTTTGAATTGCTGTGTTTGGTTGCACATGCGTAATGTTTTATAAAAGTGGTGCTTGAAAGGTCACCTGAATGTTTGGTTAGTGTTATAAATGAGTATACCTTCCGGAGACAACAATAATTTCAGCCTGCTGGAAGGCATAGTATTGCCTTTCAGATGAAGGCTTTGGATGCCTAACCGTGAATCGTAGTGTGCAATTTGAGATCTGGATACAGGTGCCAATATTAATAAAACAGAAGGAACATGGATTGCAATTAAATGCAGTTTAGCCAGGAAGAAAACGGAGGATGGCTTGCACTATTAGGAGGTGCTGGTGGGAGGTGTCAATGTATGCATGTGAAGAAAAGGTATGTTGAAAAATTGACATTTTATTTATTTATTGGTGTTTCAGTGTTAATTTTTGTTAAAAGATTTGTTGTTTAATGTTTTT
Source organism: Stegodyphus mimosarum (assembly GCA_000611955.2). Lineage (NCBI taxonomy): Eukaryota > Metazoa > Arthropoda > Arachnida > Araneae > Eresidae > Stegodyphus > Stegodyphus mimosarum. The sequence continues at coordinate 8,968 of KK119707.1, forward strand.
ATGTTAGAACATTTTTATTTTTTATTATTTGTTTGTGTCTGTGTGTTAAGACACTGGCTAATTTTTCTGGTAAATCTGATAGTTTTAACTTTGTTTTCACTTTCTGATTAGGTTTAAGTGAAAATAGATTGATGTGTACAAGGAGAAGGTTAAATTAGTACACAATGCCTGGTTTGTGCAATTCTCTGGATTTTTTTTAAGTTAAAATAGGCTGATGTGTACATAGATAAAGTTAAATTAGTGCGCAATGTCTAAGTTTGTGCAATTCTCTGGTGTTTTTTAAATTAAAATAGACCGATGTGTATGTGGACACAGAGTTTGTGTAAGTGTTTGATTTCTTGTTTTTGTTTTGTGTAGTGGGTGTAGGATCGATACCATCTTGAAATTGGTGCCAATCCTTCATGGTGCTGATTTTGGCATCAAAGAAGAAACGATTCGCCAAGCAGTAAAGATTAGCCCAGGAGGATCAATAGCAACAAAATAGACTTGCGACCTAGTGTCATTTTTCTCCAACTACTGATGATATGTGATGTGCATTAACGTGAAAGGATGTGATTAGATTCGATCTAGGTTGTAATAGTTTTTAATAGTTGAATGGTTGTTTTACTTTATTCTTTAAATGTTTCTTTTATTTTAGTGCACGCATCATTAAGGAAAATTGAATGATCTGGATGATTGCTAGGAGATTCTTGACATGTTTGAAAGTAAAATGTTCCATATATAATTGTTTACTTCATTTTGAATAAATTGTTATTGTTATAATTTTCAATTAATTCATTTTAAGATTATTTATCCTTTTTGAGGAAAGTTATATTTTTACAAATTTTCTATTAATTTAGTCATTTCCACAAAATGGCAAATATAGATGAGGAGATGATGTCTTATCATAAAACAGAAATACATCCACCGTTCCAAGTATCCGGTTTTATTTCCTAATTCACAGAAGAAAAGGTAAACAGCATGAGTTTGTACAGATGGATCGAGTATACTTCGGAAGAGGAATCGTAACATTTGTTCTAGTATACACAGGTAAATGATAACTGCTGATCACTTACATGTGGTCACTTTAGATCAGTCCAGGTCTGATCACCTGCACACGATTAGTCTTGCGTAGCTCCTTCATGAGCATTCTGTTAGACCTCTTCTATTGAACTTCTAGAACCAAGTGAAATGTGAGCAAAGAACATCTACGTAAAATATATATTCTTTCTGGAGGGTTCTTACTCTAAGTGTAGAGAGCACCATCTGGTGTATCATTGTAGCATGATTTTTCACATAAAATATAATTTATATTTATACACCCTGTTTTAAAAATTTATGTAATCTACTTCATTTAAATTTATATCAGATGTCAGATGAATAGTGCTGTTAAATATCTAGTTGAGAGATTAACAGAAGTCTGATTGTCCCATTAAATCTTTTAGAATAGTTCACTGAAAAAAATATATTAATTAACAATGCTTATCAAAAAGTGCTCAATTAGTTTATGCTTTCTCTACGAGTACAATTCAAGCATCATTTTCCTTGTTTTTTGCAGATGAAATTTGTAGCAAATTGTTCACTTTGCCTTACTGTTATCACTATGTTTTAAATGTTTTTTTTTTGTCTGATAACGATCTGCTTGCATAAGTAATATCCGTTATGTATAACAAAATCATGCTTTAGAGCAGACCCACCAGTTCCTGAGTAGTGAAAAATTTTAAATATTGTTGCTAATCTTTTGTACAATTTAAATAAACAAACATTAACCTGTATCTTAATGGCAATGATTTAAACATAGGCTCGAGAGCTGTGTGCGGCTTTCACACGAAGAATGTAATTAATTTATTTTAAATAAGTTAGAATACATTTTCTGTTCTTGCTTATATGTCAACATTTTTTAGTGTTAAATAAAGTTTTTGCTGTGGAGTTTGCTTCAACTGCAAAAGAAGTATCACAGTGTTAATTATTTTTGGAGTTACAACCGACATCAAATAACTGTGTGTATTTTTATTTTATTAGTTCATCACTGAATGCAATATTAATGATACAGATTATTACTTCCTATTAATACTGAATTGCTTTATTTTATTAGTTAATCACTGAACGTAATGTTAGTGATACGAGTTTATTACTTCCTTTAAATTGCCTTATTTTACTACCATATTGGATATTTAATATTGATTTTAATTTTTCAACTGTAGACGCATATAATGTATCCATTGCTGTATGTTGTTATTTTTATTTTGGTCGGAATTAATACGGCAGAGAGTATGAATTTCATATAATTTAAACATCTCATTTTTGAGGTTTGTGTATTTAAGAGAGTGCATTTAATTCCATGATTCCTGAGAGCATTAATTAATTACAGTAATTAAATTGAGCTACTTTGAGGAAGCATAAAGAACAGAGTGTTCATAAATTTTAAAAACAGAAATAATATCCTATTTAGGAAGAGCTCATAAGGAAGATTTGCAAAATCTCGCGGCTGAACTGGGAGTTCATGTGGCTGCAGATTTGAAAATAGTATATTTAAAACTGAAAATTATTGAAAGCAGAGCTTATAATGAAGTATTCGTCAAAGGAGTCTTACACACAATAATGTAAGAATGGAAAGACAGGGAGGAAAGAGAAGAATGAAAAGAGACAGAGGAAAAAGAAGAAAGAGGGAGGAAAGAGAAGCTTTGTCCTGCCTCCTACGTCTTTCATAGGAGGCAGGATGAAGCAGAACAATGAAGATGGAAATAACAGTACGAATTAGAGAGATAAAGTTTTGAAGCAGAGACAAAGTCTCAAACTAACGGACAGGTTTGGCCAAAAACGAAACTGCATCACCTTATGCAGTAATTCGATGATAAGAAAGGAGATATCAGTCTATATTTGCTCCTGTTTGAAAGACAAGCAGAATGAGCTCAAATTGATAAAGAAGAATTTGTATCTCATTTACTAGGACTACTTCCTTATGAAGTAACATAGCTAATAGCTAGAGAACCCTCTGATACAGCTAAAGACTATGAACACATGAAGAATTTAATGTTAAGATGGTTTAAGCTAAGCCCGGAAAAGTTCAGGCAGAAATTCATGAAACATCAAAAGAGTACAGGATCCACATGGATCAAAAGAGTACAGAATTACATGGATGGAAAATCAAAAGAGAACAGAATCCACATGGATGGATTTCAACTATGAAATGGAAAATTATTGCAAAGAATGGGTGACTGGCTTAGGAGTTGAGACTTTTGATCAATTGCTAGACTTGATGGTGATTGAACAACATAAACGGCAAGTCCCTCCTGAAATTCAAGATCATTTTCTTGAAGAGTGCGTAGATGATTTCATCCAAGAAATTAGCTGAAAAACTTGATGCCTATGAAAATATCCGCGGAAACTTTCCAAAAAGGCCCATAGTAGAACGCCAGAAAGAAAAATACAATGCACAAACTCAAAGAAAAGTGAGTTCAAATAATAAAAATAAAACTGAAAATAAATGGTCATCAGGATTTAATTCGCAAAGCTGGTTCCATCGACCTAGAAGTCCACTTCCGGATGATAGATATGAAAAACCAAAGACCCCACAATGTTATCAGTGTGGATCCTCTCAACATTTAAGACCTCAATATCCAAAACTTAAGAATAAAACTGAATCTCCTGCTAATCTTAAAAGAATTAGTATAAAACCAGAGGATAAATTTCTATTACCTTATACTAGTATGGGTTATGTAAATGGTTATAAAATTCCTATTTTAAGGGATTCAGGTGTTTGTATTGATATAGTTTGTCACAAATACATCACGCCAGAAATGCTGACAGGTGAAAATGTGTGGGTGCAACAGCCATTAGACTTGAATCCAACTTGTTTACCATTGGCTGAGTCGAAGTAAATTGCAATCTCTCGGGCGACTAATAACCAAGGCTGCCATTATTAGAAATGAACTCGACAAAGGAAGATATTAATTAGGCAATCAAACTTTTGCACTGTTGAATGAACAAAGAAACAAACCTGATAGTCATCCTCACCAGGTTAATGCAGTCTCTACTAGGGCTCAAATGAAAAGAGAAGTAGCTGAATGCCATGAAGAGATCCTGGAACCAATGAAGGAAAAAAATGAAGCATCCAGAGATCTCCTTGAAGAAGAAGTTAAATTACCAGAATTAAATATGGAAGATGAAGCTTTCATGAAATTAGTAAACACTGACTCCAAAGAAGTTGTATGACTTCAGCATACTGTCTAAAATATCTTCAACTATCTAAAATCATCTAAGAAGTTAAAGAAGGTAAATGCAAAAATGAGAACTATAGTCTAACAGGAAAAGACCTTTTTTTTAAAAAAAAAAAAAAAAAAGACATAAAATGGGCTTTGAAAGACAGCCTGTAATCATACCTGAAAAACTCAAGCCATCAATTATAAAGATGTGTTACGAAGGAACCTCCGATCATTTGGGTGTCAAAAAGACCAAAGACAGGCTGGCTAGACATTCTATTGGACGAGGTGTTACAAACAAACCAAAGGTTTTGTAAGAACCCGTGATGCTTGTCAGCATGCTTTGAAGGGAAATGACAAAAGGAAGGCTCCAATGACGTTATTACCAGTCATTTCCAAAATATTCACTAAAATAAATATCGATGCTGTTGGTCCACTACCTATTTCAAAGACTGGAAAAAATATATTATTACAGCTCTGTGTATCTCGTCCAAATATCCGGATGCTGTTGCGGTGACAGATATTTCTTCACCATCTGTGATTGATGCTTTCTTACAGATTTTCAGTTGTATGGGTTTCCCAAAAGTGATTCAAACAGATCAGGAGACCCCTTTTGTCAGTGCTTTGACAGTGGAATGTTTGGAGCATTTCAGCATTAAACATGTAAGAAGCTCTGTGTATCATCTGCAGAGTAATCCTGTTGAACGATTCCATAGAACGCTGAAAAGGTATTAAGGGTCATATGTATAGGAGCGACTTCTGATTGGGATAATATCTATCATCAGTTCCTTTTGCCTTCAGAACAGTCACACACAAAAGCACTGGTTTTACACCAGCAGAACTAATTTATGGCAAAAACACACGAACGCCGGTCACTTTACTTTACGAACAGTGGCTAGAACTGACTGAAGAAAGAAATAATGTCAGTTACATTTTTGAACTTATTAATCGAATAAAGAAATGCCAAGAACTTGCCGTGCAAAACATGAAAGAAGCTTAACAAAGTAGGAAAACAAGGTACAATCGGAATGCAGTGAAAAGAGAATTTGCTAGAGGAGATTTAGTTCTAGTCTTAACTACAAATTGTCGAAATAAACTAGAGGTACCACGAAAAGGACCTGGGAAAATAGAGCAGAAAACTTCAGAAACCAATTCTATTGTAAGTTTCGAGGAACAAAATGAGCCAAATCAAGTTTATCACACTAACATGCTTAAACCATATTACAAAAGACCAGAAATGATTAATATAATAATTGAAGTGGAAGGAGACTTCGAAATGGGCATACCTCATTTACCTTCCAATCCACGTATATTAAATTTCTCGGATATCATAGAGGAGAATGAGCTCGAGAAAAGGTTGAAACCTGAGCAAATAGAAGATTTACAAAAGGTTTTATGGGAATATTCTGTTTGTTTTTCAAATAATCCTGGACTAACAAACATACTTTGTCACGATATTGAGCTAATAAATAATGAACCAATAAAAATAAAGCCATACAGACTGTCACCTCGACAGACTGAAATTCTCAAAAAGGAAATTCAGAAAATTTTCAAAATTATAGAGCCGGGAGAATCGGACTATACATCTCCCATGATTTTATAGAATCTTCATCAAAGGATCCTCGACCTTGTATTGATTATTGTAAACTCAATGCTGTTGCTAAAACTGAATACTATCCTTTACCTAATATTGAAGAGCATATTGAAAGTGTAACAAAAGCAAAATATTGTTACGTGCGTACGGGTTCGTTATATATTGAATGCACAAGTCGTTAAAAAGTAAACAAAAATTTATTCTTCCACAACAAATAAATTAAAATGCTGAAATATTTCTTCACAGATCTTCGCACAATATCACAATATCTCAAACGTTTAGCAAAAACTCAGTTCAAAACAGATAAAATAGTTCTATCTCACAGCGAAATCACTACAATCAATAATACATTATTA
>KK119708.1:9781-34446 GCA_000611955.2 Stegodyphus mimosarum
TTCAATTAATTCAGTTCTCACTTTGCGACAAGGCAAAAATATATAAAACCTCAAAATGAATATATTAAAAATTACGATGTAAATCTTAAACACTTATTTCCTCGAATAAATTCCAGAATGGATTAAGCATGACTTAATTGGCAATAATAAAAGAAGGCGTTATCTTGATTGTCGCGAAGCTTAGTTTCTCTAGATTGGCAGCAAATCCACTATTCTGCTAAGTTTCAAATGTAAACAAATATGGCTGCTATGATAAAAATAATTATGCTTAGCCTAATTTAAAAAACTTTTAAATTGTTGATTAATTCTACTCATATTACATTCAGATTTACTACAGGCATAAAAACCTTAACCGGAAGATAAGAACCATATACTTCCATCATTTTTAAAGCTACAAATGCCCAATTTACAAACATATAAGAATAAAGAAACTGAGCTCACTGAGCCGACTAACAGATTGGGTATTATTTATATACTTTCGCAACCAAAATAGGTTTCTATGTTATAGCAATCCTATATACAAAATTTAACGTTCTGTGGCTACACGTTTTTAGTTATGCCAGATACATACATACATACATCTGTACGTTGTTTCGTTGAAATGTGGTACCCGGAATTTTTCGTGATTACACTTCGTGCAAGGAAGTAAAAATCGCTCTCAGATATTACAATGTAATCTCGAAAAATCAGATTTCTTTCTTGTTATCTCTGAATGAAATATTTTTTAGCTAATAATGATAGGATCTACATTATAACTAATACAGGTAACAGAATTCAGAAACATATTTGCCATCCACATTCATCTTCTGCAATTATGTGCTTGGGTTTTACTCGACGTTCAGCGACATTCCAAGCAAATGTTATAAACAAAACAATCCATCCACAGGAAGTAAAGTAACATTAACTTATCGTTCCGGACGCGGAAAAGTTAGAGGAAGGTCGAATTATTTTAGGTAGGCCGAACACCGTAATAGCATTTGCTTGATTGCCTGTTAAAGCATGATGAAGATTCATGATGAGACCCATGTCACAATTCTATTACGGTATGAATTGAATGTTCTTGGAAATAGATCATTTGCCTCATTACCCGCACCGGAGAGATGGGATTATTTTACGTGTTTTCGTCCCCAACAATGGAACATTAAGATAAAATTCTCTTCCTTTTTATCGTACATATTAGAACATAATTTTGAAAAAAGTTTGTTGATTCCCTTTTCTCCGTCACAAGAAGATGAGAACCGAAGGTTGCAACCTACTATTATGAAACTGTTACTTCACAAATGGTGAACAGCGCTTGAATGCTTAGAAATTTTGTAGTCATTTAATTTGATACGTGACTTAATAAATCAACAGTGGAGTGGAGTTGTCATTAGCTTGCTGAAAACGTGAAACAAAGCTAATAGGTATTCTAAACTTACTAACTAAAAACATGTTCTGAAAAAAGGTTTCTTAAAGACTTTTCTACTATTATTTTTTTAGCCCAAAGAAACATTAACTCAGAAGGGCTACTAGTCTCGAAACGCCATTTTGCGTCGAATCACTATAAATGGCTTTCAATTTGTTGCCACCAAATATTATCGCCGTGTATTATATTTAAAGGAATTAAATAATGCAGAATCTGCGTGAATATATGTCTGTTTTTCGCCCAGTGAAAAAACGATACCTACAGCCATCAAAGTTTGAATAATGTAGTCCTCCACACGAATATGGGCACCTGGAAGTTCAAATCTTGAATTTCGAATTTGCTTTGTTATTTATTTCATATCTTTTAAACCTTTGACTAATTTTTGATTAAGAAACTCAACGATTTCAAAGCGAGCAGTGGCAACACACTGTACGGAACAAAATATTTTTATCTACAGCGCACGAGACTGTATATCGGAAATTCTAAATCAGGGGTCGCCAAACTTTTTTGATCATCGCCCCCTATATAATTTTTCGAAATCTCCATAGACCCCCACAAAGATAATTTTCAGGTAATTAAAATAAAACTATATATTAGTCTAAATATTTAATAAATCAGAAACAGTAAGTAAAGTAGCTACAGATTTTTTACTTCTTAATGAGATGAGTGTGCCTGGTGCTTCTTGGCAAGGTTCGCTTTATTGGGTTCGAAATTAGTCAATTTTAACCGTAAATCCCCTCGAAGCTCCACATTTAATTTATTTCTGTTTTTAGTTAAAATTGAATTAACGTGACTGAAACCGGATTCAACCATATACGAACTTGGAAACGCCAGCATAAATGGCTGAACCTTTTCGTAAAGTTTCATATATTTTTGCTTTATATTTATATTAGTCCAAAATTTATGTATTGTCAAATTTTTAATAAGCGTTTTTGCTTCAAGATCGGACGATAGTTCAGCAAGCTCCTCTTGTATATTGATGTCGACGTTATCAATTTGCGCCGAAAATGGCGCAATAATCCAATCAGGGATGTCGATGTTTTCCAAATGAACAAAGCGCAGTTTAAAATCGTCACGGTATAAATACGAAAACACATAAGGAAAAAAGGGGCATATTATTTTCTGATTTATTATTTTATTTTCTATGAAGAATATAATATTAAGTCAATTAATATTTTAAATTTTTACGTACGCAGTTAGATATGTGTGATTTGCGTATTAAGAACTGTTTTTCCTTCGAGTCACAATAGACCCCCATTCGACCCCTTGAGTCAGATAGACCCCTACTGTTGTTAAATAGACCCCTAGGGGTCTATATAGACCACTTTGGCGACCCCTGTTCTAAATACATGCTGTTTTTAAGTATTTTTAGGGCAAAGGGACATTAGCCCAAATGCTCTCGAAATGCGTATGTGTGTAGATAAAAAAAAAACGCCTTTTTGGGCGTAGCATAAAATCTGAACGTTTTCAATTTTTTTATTATTATTATTTTTACTCTCGCTCCCTACATTTCGGTTTCGCATCGAGCAATTTTAAACTCAGTTAGCACATCATATGCAAAAGGAAAGAGAGATAGTCTTTGAGAATTTGCTTTATTTTTTATTTATTTATTTATTTTTGTTAACACGGAGTGTATTGAGAAACTCATTGTTAGATTTAACTGCTTAGTAATTTACTAATTAATCAGTTATGAATTCGTGTAAGTTAAGTCTTGTAAGTGGTTAGAGTTGAAGCATTTTTTTAATTGTCATCCAACAATTTCGAACTATCAAGTTTTAAAAAATAAAAAGACTTTTCAATGACATAACACATTGTTACGACAGCGTATTAATAGTTGATATTGTTACGACATTATGTAAATAATACTATTAAAAGATTTTCACTATTCTCTTGTGTTTGTATGCATCATGTTTAAGAATATGACAGCAATGACGACAAAAGACCAAGCGGAATGACAAAATTGAAATATTTTTAAAGTTTACAAAGTAAGTAATAATGTTCTTATTGCTTATAGAAATCAACAAAATAATTCTCATACTGGAATAAGAAGGTAAAATTTGAATTAGGTTAAAAGAACGAACAATCGACCTAAAACTTGGAAGAAGTTCACATTCATTTTTTGATTTCAACGCAATATACCTCATAAAAACCTTATGGACGACCATTCGAGAATGCATCGATAGTAATTTTAATACTTAACGTGAAAACTCTATCTTCGTTGCGGACACGTAACGTTGTAACGTGCAGTCCTGGTCCTCGTTGCAGAGTTGGTTGAATCGTTGCTTGTCCTCACGATTGCGGGACCTTTGGAATTGTCTTCTTGCTGCATTGCGACGTTTAATTAGCTATTTCAATTCATTGCTTCTGTACACACGTCCCTGTGGGACTTCTTTTTCAGGTTCAGAGTGGGCTTTGATAACATCTGAGGTACCTACAAGTCTTAGACTCTTCCAGCTAACAAAATCAACCGTTCCAGCTTTGAACGCCTTCTGGCTATGGTCGAGGTGGGCTAGTCCAATGTTATCGCACATAAGGGGATGTAGCCGGCAGCGAAATGTCTTCATATCAATATTTAGAGTACCGCTAAAGCTACACCTCTTTAGCGCCCAATATTGGACTCGCCAGGAGAGCCTCTCGCATAGCGCATGCAAGAAGAGAGTAGTTGTCCAGACCAGGTTGGGGAAAATATGAGATGTAGTAGAGATAAAGCACCGGGCCAAGGATACTGCCTTGGGGGACACTTGATCTTATAGGCTTTGGAGAAGATGAAACATTTCCTTGGGCGACGCAAAAAGTTCTGTCTTGCAGGAAAAATCAAGATCAAGATAGTACCTTCGGTTCAAGGTGTCAACTACTAATGAGTTTTAACCTATATATCAAGTAAGGCCGCAGGCCGCTCACTTTTGTTTAGATAAATCAGAGGTGCTTAGCACCGCGCCCTTAGGCGAAAGAATGGTCTATGTGGCAAAGTCATACAGGAAGGCAGTCATGAAATTATAAATTGATATACTTTTGTAGATGTAGAAACATTCGAAAAATTTTTGAGCAGGTACTGGGTGCGTGCTATTTGCAGTGAGGAATTGAGTGACTGAAATGAACATGAGATACGGAGAGTAAGTCAGAATCAAATCACGTAACCTGAGGTCGCGTTCTGGTTCGTTGATAAATACTGCTGTATTACTCAAAGTTTTATTAATTTAAGAGTAAATAACTCTTGTAGGCCGATAGTATTGCAATCGACTACATAATAATGATCTAATAACTATGGAGAGGTGAGTTTTATGCTACGTAATTCTTGTTTAATTAGATAGAATTTGATTATTCCTTTTTTGGACTTGGGGGTCACATGGACCAATCATATTGCAGGATAATCTGTTAAGCGATTTCAAGACGAAAAATAATAGTCCATAAGGCTATTTCAAATTACTCTTCATGCAGGAAAGAGTAAATTAGGACAGAATATATGTCATCGATTCTTAAAATTTTAGTGGTAAATATTTTGAATTATTGCATAAAACGTGTTTGTTACTTTAATTTCGTACTGTAGTCTATATTTATTTTTACTATATTCTGTATACATTTTAGACAGCTGTTCTTTATTTCTCAACAATTTTTTCATTTATTAAACTTAATTTGATCAGCCTCTTTATTCAAAGATATGCTCATTGCATTTATTTAAATATTCGGCACGTGCATATTTTTTACTTCCAAAATGTACTAATTAAATGACTGTTATGAGCGATAAATGGTTTAATATCTTAATTCAGATGTTTATTTATTCGAATTGGCCATGATTTGTTTATTTTCTCGGTTTGCTCACAATTTCTATCAAAAAGGGAAGTCGTTCGAGCATAAAGTAAATATAACACGGGAATAACGTTGTGTTGATTATGGATTAAAATATTCTACATGTTATCAATCAACTGTATTAAAATTTAAATCTGAAATGAATTTAACATGCTTGAAATTTGTTTAAACTTACTAGACTTCAGTTGAAAAGACTTGAATTAAAGGAATGAAGAGACTTATAAATAACATTCCAATCTAATAAATTTCATACTACAGTTTACTTCAACTTGAACGTTTTATTCACACACGTTAGCCTTCACAGCATCCAAAACCAATTAAATAAGAATAAAAAAATTTTAAAAAAAAATAAATAAAAAAAATCTGAAAGGATTCAGATTTTAGATTACGTCCAAAGGGATCTTGCTTAATAATATAATAACTTGCCGAACGAAACAAACATTAAACTAAACCCAATACGAACACAAAAACCAACCCAATATAATTCCAATAGTGAACCCAATACAATTCCATTAATCCATCCAGTACAGACCCAATAACCAACACAGTACAATTCCAAAAATTCTAATAGCCAACCCAATGCAACTTCAATTACCAACAAAGAAACATACGCACTAAATTGAAAAGTGAATCGGACATTTTTGTGAAACGACGCAAAACGCCCAAACGAAAGTACTAGTCCTTCGGGACTAAATCCCTTTGGACTAACAATATACTTTTCCAGATCACTGTTGCCAATCAGTTAATAACAAATGTGAAACAAAACAATAAAAATTAAACAATTTATGAAAGAGAATAATTTTAGTAATAAGTAAAACCCACTTTAAAAACAGAACAGCGTCTGGAATTGCTACTTGTAAAACTGAATTTGAAGTTGGAAAAATAAATCTTAAAATCAAACTCGTTAAAAATACAGTAGTAATTCGATAACCCGTCACCTATAGTAACAGACGCAGCTGCATTCGGCAATGATCAAAAAGGTTTGGCACATTTTTCCGATCATTTTCAATTAGTCCTTTGCTTATTTTTCATTTTCAGTATCGATTATCCCTTGGCGTATTGTTATCCTTTTCAGCTAGTTCTTTGATTAAAATTTCTCGTTTATATATCGTTTGCTTTCTTTACCTTTATTTATTTAAAATATTTTCGAAACCTGATAAAAATTTTCGTAAGGGAATAAAACGGAAACAGACGATTTACGAATTACTTAAAAGCCGGATATTATTAATCGACTACGAAGAGATGAGAATGCAAGCATTCTAATAGATGGTGGTTCTGGATTCTTCTACTTAGAAGGGACAACTGCAACATTTGCTAGCTCTGGAATCCACATAAAAAGTTTCCATAGAAAAACAAACTAATTCTCTCTCATTATATCCGCAACAACGGAATGCAGTTTTTAATGATTTTTGTCTTTCTAATCAAATGGCCGTAAAAGCTCAAGTTCCTTCCAATTGATCATAATTGATCAGAAATTAATAACGCGAACAAACAAAGACACATTCTTCTTTATATATATAGATTTCGTAAAACTTAAAAATTTTTGATTAATAAACTCTGCGATTTGAAGGCGAGCAGTAGCAACACTTTTCGAAGTAAAGCATTTTTATCTTCAAAGTGCGAGACTGTTGCCACTTGGAGAAATCAGTGCAAAAATTAGTGTTTTCAGAGTTTTTAATTAATATCTCTACCGATTAAAGTCGTACGAAGATGGGAACAATCGAAATGGCTTCCCACGAATTTTAGGAATCAGAAATAATGTATTTAATGTTTGGCAATGCTATTTTTTACTTCATCGTAAAACTTAAAAATTTTTCATTAACAAACTCTACAATTTGAAAGCGAGCAGTGGCAACACTTCTAGAAATAAATCAGATATTTATCTCCAGCTTGCGAAACTATTGCCACTCGGAAAGATGAGTGCGAAAATGATTGTTTTTCGGAGTTTTTAATTAATATCTCTGATTTTAGCTACTTTTTTCTGGAAAAAAGTGGACCTCGACCTTTACCAGGACCCAAAAAAGAATTGTAGAAAGTTTGGTGACGATAGCTATAATAGTGACTGAGTTAATTGGAACAAACACACAAACAAACATCCTTTTTTATATATATAGATGAAAAAGCAACCATTCGTTTTTCATAAAAAAATGAGTAACAATGAAAGCAAAATGTCTGACGACCATATTTTTTCATTTACTTCGTAAAGTACAATTTAAGTAACAGATCACAAAGCAAAAATTTTTTTGATTAAATTTCCCAATAAATTGTTAAAAAAGAAGAATAAAATAAACATAATACAATATTGCTTGAGAATTATTTTAAAACAGTCTATCGTGTCGAATTTAACTAATAAAATCCAATGACGACGTAGTTAACGTTCGTAAATATCCCCATTCTAGAATGTTAGAGAATTTAATGAATGAAATTGCACCATTGTCCTATGTACATGCTCAAGTGACAGGAAGAGAAACTGCACAAAAGACCACTCAGACAAGAGGATATGTCTAATTTAATTCAGTTGAATTAAAATAAAATAAATTAGTTCCTTTAACACTGCGTCGAATAGCAGGCAGACTGTCACTGGAAGTTTCTTTTAAAATGCAGACTGCTACTGAAATAAAATACTGAAAATAAATGAAGAGAACTCGACGAGTAAATAAATGAAGAGAACTCGAGATACGCTCATTAAATGAGAAAGTGTAATTATCTTAATTACTTGAATAGGGGTTTCGAGTTCATAGCTCATTTCTAAAAAATGGAAACTAGTCAGAAGAAGAATTTATTAGAAAACTCCTTTTGTTACTTAAATGCGTAATTACCAGATATGGACGAATGTTAAATTTTGTTAATTTTAAATCCGAATCCGAATTCCTAAAGGTTCTCTAATCTGAAGAATATTCCGTATAAGAATCAGAATTAAGGAGGAAAAGCTTTCACTAATTCTCAAAAGTTATAAGGTATTTTCTCCCTCCTTTCCGTAAGCCTTTGTGGTGTAATTGGAAGTATACTCGATGGGTATTTGAGAGTTCCAGAGTTCGAGTCCCCAGGAGGGCATTGTCCATGTCTCATATCTCATTCAAAATAACCTAATGACTCTACAAGTGGCGCCCGAACTAAAAGATGGTGGACGATTATTCGTTACAACCAGGATTTGGCGACTGAGTACCCTCATCCCCAGTCGCTCTTTAAAAGAGGGAGAGTATAAGGTATTTTCTCCTTCCTTTCCGCATGTCTTCGTGGTATAATTGGAAGCAGCTTGACGCGTATTCGAGAGGTCCAGGGTTCCAGTCCCGGCGAGGAGAGTGCACATTTTTCATGTCTCCTGCTTCAAAATAACCTGATGAGTCTACAGAGTTAGATTTGAAATCTGCGTTTAATGAAAAACAAATACACTGCACAGTTTTAAAAAATATTTTTGTATTTGTTAAGAAAATTTAAAAAGAATTGTTATTACAAAATTAAAACTCTTCAATCTTCATCTTAATTTTTACTTCCTTGTTCCTTGTACGAAGTAAAGGAAGTATTGTAATCGCGAAAAATTTCGGTCATCATATTTCAACGAAAATATGCATTTCAACCCCACCCGAAACCATTTGAACAAAGTTTTTGCGTGACATCTGTACGTATGGACAGAATAAAACGCTGTTTTATATATGTATATATATATATATATATATATAATTCATAATTAGAAAACATTTCATATACCATCTACAAGGAGCAGAAATTCAGTTAAAACCATATAAAATTTTTTAGTCAGTATTTTAATTATTATTTTTAATTAGAATTTTCAGAATCTTTATTGCCTTAAAAACATAAAAATCTGTAAAGAAAAATTCTTAATCGCAAAAATACCAAAATCACAAGTAAAAAAATTTTTAAGTAATAAAAAAGTAGCTATTGTCATTGATCATAGATTAATCGACTTGTCAAGGGGATCTCTGTTACCTGGATCGGTGAGCTTAGTTTTTTAGTCTTAGGTGTTGGTAAACCGTGCATTTTTTGCTTTACAAATGATTGAATTATGCAGTTTTCATGTTCCGATTAGGTTACAGCCGAAAACATCGCGGCAAAAACATCGCGGACGAAAACGTCGTGGAGAAAACAACGCAAGGCGAAAACATCGTGAGAGCAAATAAAGCAAAGGGAAAACATCGTGGTGCGAAATATCGTAGTCGAAAATATCGTGGTAAAAAATAAAGTACCTACAAATCATTGCATGACGATAACATCGCAGACATGCGTTTTTCAGGATTTAATAATTGTTAAAGGATATTCGCATAATGATTTATGAGAGCAAGGTGGAAAGAAGGATAATTTTTACTTTTATATTTTTTATTAAGTAATAAATTTTTAAAAAAACAAGAAATTTAAACAAAACAAGAAATAATTTTCACTATAAGAGTATCGGATTAACAAAAGTATAGAAAATAATATCATAATTACTTTAGCAATTTTTTTATAGATAACTTCATGCAGTTACTTATCTTTCTTTTCCTATTATTTTTTAGATTATGCTTTTCATGAAAAATTACCAGTAAAACTTTATAAAAAAATAATTTATTAATGACTTTTGTTAGTCAACTATGTCAGTTTAAAATTAAGTGCTATAAGTTGCGTTAATTTTCTATGCTTAAGTTTCCATTTTACATTCTCAGGAAATATTTATTACTTAATAAAAAATATGAAAGTAAAAATTATCCTTCTTTCCATCTTGCGCTCACAAATCATTATGCGAGTTTTCACAATTATTAAACAATCATTAAATTTTACAATTATTAAAGCCTGAAAAACGCATGTCTGCGATGTTATCGTCAGGCGATGATTTGTAGGTACTTTATTTTTTTACCGCGATATTTTCGACGGCGATGTTCTTAAACTGCGAAGTTTTTGAACCGCTTTCTTTTCGACGACGATGTTTTGTACCACGATGTTTTAGAACTGCGATGTTTTCTCTTTGCTTCACTTTCTCCCATGATGTTTTGTACCACGACGTTTTCACCTTGCGTTGTTTTCTCCGCGACGTTTTCGTTGCGATGTTTTCGGCTGTAACCTAATCGGAACATGAAAACTGCGTAATTCAATCATTTGTAAAGCAAAAAATGCACGGTTTAACAAGATCTTAAGACTAAAAAAACTAAGCTCACCAATCCAGGTAATAGAGATCCGCTTGATAAGTCGATTAATCTATGATCAATGACAATAGCTACCTTTTTATTACTTAAAAAATTTTACATTAGAACATTTAGAACATTGTACGGCTAATCGGTTTTGAGTTATGCCAGATATATACATACATACATACGTTCGTATACACTTCACGAAAACGTTATTTTTTAATTCATATTAAATCCATTTCACAATCTGTTTTAGGCAAAGGAGTCCTTTATTCTGCCCGTACGTACAGAAAAGTCACACAAAAAATTAGTCCAGATAGATTCGGGAACCATCAAAATAGATATTTCCTTTGAAATACGATGCCCGAAATTTTTCGCTATTAACGTACTTCCTTTACTTCATATAAGGAAGTAAAAAAATGGTTATACTATCAGCCATTAATGATTAATGAAACAAGAAAACTAGATTTCTTCTTTTCAATTTATTCTTAGAAAGTGAAACTTTTAAACCCGGATAGAAATTATTTGACGGGAGGATGCACTGAACATGGACGACATGAATAACTAATTACCTTAACATAGAATTTTTAGGGGAAAAAATGGTGTCATAAAAGCATTATCTTTCCACTTCAATTTCTTTCTTTTTTTTTTAATCTGGCGTCTTTTTTCTCGCCAAAAGGGAGAGATAATGTTAATTGGAAAGCAGCCTGCCTCTTAATGCCAATCTTCGGTAACCTAATCTGAAACAACGGAGGAAAAATTAAAACTTCGTCTGCTGGTGTTTCAGAGTTAATTTTTGGAAAAAGATTCACCATCAGCGTCCTTCTGCTTATCATGCTATTTTCAAAGGTATTGCTAAAACTGTATTAAGAAACTCCACTCGATTAAAATCAAATTAATGTGCAGCGAATTACAAAAACCAACTAAAGTTTCCCTTTGGTTTTATTTCATTGATATATTAATAAGGATAAAAAACTATAGAAATGACAGAAAATTTACTGCAAAAAATACCTTCGCCTCCCATAAAAATGTATTAAATGTTTCCACATTGCGAGAATTACATAATGTTCAATTTCGGGAGACCCTCATCATCGGCCGAGTTGTAAAGTCGTTGAGCACTGGTAGTTCTGTCTGGGATTCGAGTCCCGGCGAATGGGATAATATGAGCGTTTCCTTGTTTCTCCCCATCAGGAGAATGTTTCCCCTAGAAAGTCCTTCACGAAAGCATCTCGTCTCTTAGGCAGATAGCCCTTAGGGAACTTACGCCTGTGGGGTTTACTTATTTAATTTAGTGTTCAATCCTTGAACCCCACAAACATTAATAAGCGAATAATCGATTAAGCGTGTGAATAGAGACGTAAAACTTACGGAGGGTTAACTACACTTTATTTCTCAGCATAAATATGACACAATCAGTTCCTAACTCGGAACGTACAGCAAAGCCTCCACTTGGGCTTGAACTTATGACTATAACACTAAAGTTAACTAAGCTTAACTAAAGCTAACTGAAAGATATAGCCGAAGCTATCAGGATTCTAAGTAGTTGGCCCCTAAATCTTAATTAAGTCGGCGAAGCCAAAACAAGGGCCTAAAGTATGGCCGAGCGTAGCAATAGCTTAGAGACACGTAGCCAAAAGGCAAACGCGCGCTAGTCAGGAACTCGGAATCTCTCTCGAAGTCGGTGAAACATGGACTTAAATATTACTCTTTACTCATTTGCATTAAATGCGTTTTTGAAATTACATTCTGGTAGGAAATTGTAAGCTGAAACTAGAAAGATAGGAAAGATGCATAAACTTAAAACAACTGTTAATAAAATTAAGATAAACTTTACACGCCGATTCTGTCTGTGTAGCCTTCGGGCGTACTTACGATTTGCTTAGTTACGACTTGTTACTTACGATATGATTCAATTCGATACTTTTGATTTACGCTATAAATGCTGGCTGGTTCTGAAAGCACCATCTGTGCCTTCTATTAATTTATCTGAGTTAATAAAAGGGTCTTTTACACCCTTTCCCAAGTCTCAGTTACAAATTCCAAGACAGAGCAATAATTCGCTTAAGTCTTCCAGAATTCTCACTTAGTTTATGTTACCAAAGAGGGTGAGATTTTATAATTGTTTAGCCCAAAGGGGCAATTTGCCCGGAAGGGCTATTAATTTCGTTTATTCGCATTTTGCGTTGGTATACTATTAAAGTCTGAATCACTTTTCAAATTGTTGCCATTAAGTATTAGACCCTGCATTATATTTAAGGAAATTAAATAATGAAGAATCTGAATGAATGTATGTATGTTTGTCTCATTATGAAAAAACAACGGTATCTAGAGCCATGGAATCTTGAAACGTAGTCCTCCATTCGAATATGGGCATCTGTAAGCCCAAATTTGGAATTTGTTTTATTATCTATTTCATATTTTGTAAAACTTAACGAATTTTTGATTAACAAACTCAAGGATTTCAAAGCGGGCAATGGCAACGTTGTGCAGAAAAAAACATTTTTATCTGCAGCGCATGAGACTGTGTGTAGGAAATTCTAAAGATAGGCTCAGTTTAAAATTATTTTGCGATATTGATTTTGAACTGAATTTTATGGTTTGAGTACGTAGTACATGATATTTAATAAAAAAAGGTAGCATTAATAAAAGAAAGGTAGCACACGAAACGTTAAACAAACGCGCCTTTGGACGTAATTTAAAATCTGAAATCTTTCAGATTTTTTTTCTTTTTTTTTTTTATTTATTAACGTTTTCAATTATTTTTCAAACTATCACGTATTTCAATAACTTGAATCCTCTGTCTTTAGTATCATAGTACTTAAATAATTCACAAACAACTGAAGTGAAGAAAATCATCTGGACTATTGTCATGTAATACAAATGCGGTGAAGATGTACAATAAATGAATTAACCAATTTACCATTTGGACAAATTGCAGCTGACTTATCATAGGTGATATATCTTGTCATTAATAATGCAGTGCTGATGGAACGATATTGTCCAAAATAGTACCTGTCCAACCTCACATATGACACAAAAGCCTGTGCTTGATTATTTAAGAGCTCTATTCTAATTTTGTCTGCTTGAAGACAGTTTATCAGAAGATACTAATGACAGCTTCAGATTTATTTCTGTAAGAACAATAGTGAAACCTCTTCATGGTTCAACAATCCTTATCTAACACGATTTACAGGTTGCCCATTAGTTGTACATTCACTTAGATTAATCCATCCTTAATGTTTCTATTGCGGATAATCAAGAAGTGTCAGATCGAAGAAGAACAGAAGAATCCACGAAAGAAGCCACGAAAATATTATTCGTCTGGCAGGAATGGGAATTTGAATTAGGACAAATCCGCTGATTTTTTACAGTTGCAGTTATTTAACTACTATTGACCTTATCAGATGTTAGAAGCATATATAAACTGTAGGCCTGTTAGATCAGATGCAAGTCTACATATCAAGTGTTGTTGAAAATTGCAGATCATCAGAACATAAATTCGATCTTATCTTTAACTTGAAAAATATAATTTCATCAGGAGGGGATAAAAAAGAAAAAGGACCTTACGTCCAAAGGGCCGTTTTTTTAACATTTTGTGTCTTACCTTTATTTATTAAATACTTCTTCGCACTTAAAAGCATAAAATTCAGTTCAAGAACAATACTGCAAACTAATTTTAAAATAAGCATATTTTTAGAATTTCCGTTACACAGTCTCACGTGCTGGAGATAAAAATTCTTTTTTCTGTACAACGTTGCCATTGCTCGCTTTGAAATCCTTGAGTTTGCTGATCAAAAATTCATTGAGGTTTCACAAAGTATGAAATCGATGATAAAACAAATTCCCAATTTCAGATTTGGACTTCCAGGTGCCCATATTCGGGTGAAAACGTTCAGTATTCAAAATTGGACGGCTCTAAGTGCCGTTGTTTTATCACAATGCGAAAAACGTACATACATTTACGCAGAATTTTCACTATTTAATTTCTTTAAATATTACACAGGGCGGTAATATTTCGTGGCAACAATTTGAAAAGTGAAACAACGCCTTCAGTGTATCAACGCAAAATGTCAAAACGAAATTAATAATCCTTCTGGGCAAATTGCCTCTTTGGAATAAAAAAAAAAAATAGTGTCATCTAAATCATCTAAGAATAAACAGATGGGATACTTCTTATCACTTCTGCTTATTCTATGATTCAGTGTGATTGGCATCTTCCTGGAAAACATGAGGTTATCAGAATAAATAACGTGATTATCGATTAGAAGAATGAAATCATAGCAGGATAGTGAATCAAATGGTCCTTTCTTATCAGTAAATGACTATATAAATAAGTTGTTTAGAAATATCCTATCTCACTATATTTCTCATTTCATTGCAAATCTTGGAGGATTGTACTTCGAAGCAGTTATTCTTAACTCTTATAATACTCACGATGACCGAAATATTTGATGATCAGTTAATACTGTCCTATTTTAAAGATTTTCATGACAAAGAAAAAGCTGATTCTATATTTGCGGAACTGTGCACCTATCCTTTCCAACCCGTGAAACTGAATATTTACGGCCGTCAATATATTCCAGCTCGACTTTGTTGCGCCTTCGGGGATGAAGATGGACTCACCTACAGTTTTTCGGGGACGTCAATTGCCGCCCAGCCCTGGACTCCTATGCTGCAGCAAATTAAAAGTGAAGTGGAAGCACTCACCCACGAAAAATATAATTACGTTCTACTCAATAAATACCCTACCGGAGATGCCAAGATATCCGCGCACAGAGACGATGAAAGCTCTCTGGACCCTTCCTACTGCATTCCCACACTGAGTTACGGTGCGACGCGAGTGATGCATTTTACAAGAGAGAATTATATGACTCACATTCTGAGTCTTGAACATGGATCGCTTCTAGTGATGAAACCCCCCACTAATGTAATCTGGAAACACGGTATTCCATCCCAGCCCGAAGTGAAGACTATTCGAATAAGTTTGACGTTTAGAAAACTTATATCTCCACAAGTGAAGCGTTCTTCTGATGAAATGGACTTCGGTTATTATGACGATATAACCCCCAAACCGTATATGAATAAAAGGACTTTTCTGCATAAGAAATCACGTTTAGAAGATAATGAGATACTCGAGATACCTCAGGACGATTGGTTGAGTCGGCATTACCAGTCATCACGAAATTATGATGAAGTGATCAATTATTGGTCATTAGAACGGATGTGTCGTCTTTCCATCGTTGTGAGCAGGAATAATAACGTTCGAATTCATATACAGAACTCTGCAGAAAAGAATAATTTCAACTGTGGATCTTCCCTTGAGGGTGTGAGTATGACTCCTGCGACGTGGTATGATTTTATGAAAAAATTATCAAACTTTAATTTCAAGTATTCGGAAGCATCCTTCATAGCCAATAATCAGTTGGCGGTGTTTTGTACAAACGCGCAATGTGTTCTTCAACGAATTTTTAAAAGCTCCTGCGGTGGTTTCCGTCTCGTAGCAGATTGTTTTGAATTAGAGTCATATCAGACCGATAAACTTTTAGATTTATACAGTGAAGTAACACAGACTATCCAAACTGCTCTATTTCAAAATGTGTTACCGGATGAGATACGAAAACGGCGATCAAAATGCCAGCAGCTGGAACATTTAACTAGTGAGCAATGCATGCAGAAAGTTAATAATATTATTTACGAGGAGTACTTAACCAGTCTCAACGAGGTATTTATCTGTGAGGGATGTGCAGTCGATCATCCAAGTCAGCGCCGCCACCCCTGTATAATGGAGACGACTCGGGAAAAAGCTATGAATTATACTGACAAAGCTATGTTGTCAATGAACTTTAAAAGACTTGCTCAAAAACTGTATGTAGACACATGCTGTTGTATTTATGACAGCGATGACTTTTTAAAGAATATTTCGTTGTCAACTTTACGTGATAGAATAGAAAATTTGTGAGAAAAAATTATTTTAGTAAGTATGTATTTTAATAAAAAATGTTTTATTTATATTGAAATGTATCGTTATTTAGCTGTCAACTGTTTCATATTATGTTTTAATGAATATCTCTTTACCTTTCTCTTACTGCTTAAGTCTTAATAAGGTATCATAAGAATACTCTTTTTATCCGTATACTGCTTATTGGAAATAATTTGTTAGTCAGGTTTTATACTAAAATACAAGATTTCACATTTCGTGGAAATATGCATAAAGTTTTACTTTTCGTATTGTTCTTAGTGGGCATGTGGGTCTTGGGTATTTAATTGTATTTTCCACTAATAATGCTTGTGACTAATCTAATAATATGTATCATAAATCCGCTTATCTTTTAAAATTTCTAATTTAAATTTAATTAAAGTTAGTTGAATCAATATTGACTGTATCTAAAATGTTGATTGTACTTCACAATGATTCGTGGTTCTTATGTGTATAGTGACAAGGCTAGATAAAGTGAACATCAGGTTTTTCCGACTGATAGCAAATCTGAAGCCGATAAGAATATCCTAAGACTCATTTTTAGGTAAATAAGTTGTTCTTTGTTGGAATTCTGGGAAAAAAAAGCTTAAATTTGGTAAAGTTTCTATCTTCATTTTGGATAAAATAGTAAATAATCTACAGTGGAGCATGCTTATTTTGTATTAAGTTCTTAAAATTAGGAAAATAGTTCTAAGATAGTTATTCTGTACTGAGGAAATAATGCAGGAAAAGTTGGATGATTTAGATAGCCTTTGGAGTTTTTCTCTTGGAAAACAGCAATATTTAGCAACAATAATTAAATTACATTTCTCAAAAATGCATAGAAAGTTCCTATAATGCGAACATATACGTACAAATATAAGAAAATATTATAATTATTTGGGTGTAATTTTGCATTGAAAGGGGATTATTCCTCATTAAATGTGTCTTAGTAAAGAATAGTTAACTTACATGATGAGAATTTTATGAAGAAATTTCTGTATTCGGGGCAGATGGAGGTAAAAATATTCAGAAATATAGCGGAGACTTGGGTAAAGTGTCTCTTACTGTTTCTTTCTTTGGTTCCTTGCGTAACTATATGTATATTGGTAAGGATATATGATGTGTAAAAGTATGGCAGGTGTTTCATAAGATTTCTTTCATAAGAAAATAACTTGGTAAATAAATTAATGAAAACTGACATTTCGCTAATTTTACTTGAAAGTTGTCTATGAAGGCAGAAATACTCGTACTTGGTGCAGAAAAAAGGTGATAAATTTAGCATAGTCGGGGCATTTAAAGTGATGTAGGATGCAATGAATTAGCAAAAACATACCGAATTAAAAGGTATGAAACGTCTAAAACAATATGAAAGATTTCTGTATGTATATATGAAGCAGTGAAAAAGGTTCTGAAATTATAGATGAAAATTGGGAATTCATTCTAAAAATTCGCAATCTATCAAGTTAGCTTAATAGCAATCTAGGTTCAAAACTGAACATTGGTAATACTGAAGAGCTTAAATGCATGTATTCAGATATAAATGATGTAAAAACTTTAAGGAAATACATGAATACTCAGGAAAGGTTAAAGTCTGAAAATGCGAATGAAGAAAAATATTAGAATCAGTCATGGTAAGACTGCTATAAAACAAGAAATTGTACAGTTGGCAAATTAAAACAGTACTATAAAATATAGAGTAAGTAAAGGCTATTCAATGAATTGGGTACAAATAGCAGTTAAAGGTTGTAAAATAAAATGTTTAATTGAAAACTATCTCTATATTTAAGACATTTAAACGTGTATATTTAGCTGAAATAGTAAAATCAAAAGCGTGATTACAACCGAAAATTATAAAAATGGGTTAAAATTTAGAGTATGTTGGGAACTAGAAAGAAACAAAGTGTCAGAAAAGTATAAAAATTACATCTAAAATAATTAAAGTTCATGTATATGGTAAGAAAATATAATAAACAAGTTCAAAATTAGAGTACTTTAAAAATTACGAAGGTTTGAAATGTACGAGTTACATAAGATGTAAGTAAAAAATAGCATCTAAAATTAAATAAAGTCCATATATATGATAAAAAACAGAGGAATTAAGCTAACCTTAAGAGCCTGTTTGAAATTACTAAGGTTAAAACGTATGAAAGTAGTTAAAAATTATATGAAAGTCATGTACAAAGTAGTTAAAAATTAAATGAAAGTCGTGTACATAGTGTGAAAATATAGCAAATTAGTTAAAATTCAGAGTATGTTGGGAACTAAAAACGTCGAAAAATAGAAAAGAAGTTAAAATTTACATGTAAAATTATATAAAAGTTAGGTACATGATAGGAAAATATACGAATTATGTTAAAGTTAGGACTATACTGGAAATTATGAAAGTTAAAATGTATGAAAGTAGTTACAAATGGGATGTATATTATGCGAAAATATAGCAAATTAGTTAAACTTTAGAGTATGTTGGGAAGTAAAAACATTAAAAATAGGAAAGAAGGTTAAAAGATTACATCTAAAATTAAATAAAAGTTAGGTACATGATAGGAAAATATACGAATTATGTTAAAGTTAGGACTATACTGGAAATTATGAAAGTTAAAATGTATGAAAGTAGTTACAAATGGGACGTATATTATGCGAAAATATAGCAAATTAGTTAAACTTTAGAGTATGTTGGGAAGTAAAAACATTAAAAATAGGAAAGAAGGTTAAAAGATTAAATCTAAAATTAAATAAAAGTCAGTGTGTATAGTGTGATAATATAATAAATAAGCTTAAGATTTACGAAATAAATTAAAAATTTTACATCTAAATTAAGTGAAGGTCATGTAAACGATCAGAAAATATCAGAAATAAGTTAAAATATACAATATGTTGAAGATCGCAAATGTTAGAAAGTATGAAAAAAAGATTGAAATTATATATAAAATTAAATGATATAATAAATAGAAACATATATTTCAATAATTACGCTCGTAAAATATAGCAAATAAGTTATAAATTGTAGTACATTAAACATTACGAAGGTTAGAAAGAAGGAAAAAAAGTTAAAATTGGTTCTAAAATTAAAATCATATGATAAATTAAAATGTATATCTGAATAATTACACTCCTAAAATTTAATAAGTGAAATAAAATTATGAGTATATGGTTAAACGATATAAAGAACGTCCTGTGTAAAATGAGTAACGTAATTAAGATAAAGGAAAATGAATATGCTCTAATGAAATAAAAAATTGTAAGGCATACGTTAAAACTAAGAGTGCATAGGACATTATAATTCTTGAAATATAGCGCAAAAATTAAAAATTTACATCTACCTGCCAGTCATTAAATTCCAGGCGTTTAGAGAACATAGGAAATAACCATTATATGCCTAGTAAAGACGAAGAAAAATGCAAAGGAAAAAAAAAATCCTAAAATTAGAAATTACCGCTGGAAAATCAACAAAAGATAATCTCTTATGAAAGTGTGACGACACCTTATCAGTTAAATTCAAACTCCTACAACCCTCCTCCTTATCAGTTAGTTTGCTCATCCGCAATCCGCCTCCCAACTTGCACCGCCTCCCGACTTGCACCGCCTCACCTGCTTCCGGGCTCATCCGCAATCCGCCTCCTGCCCGTGAACTCTCCGTTTCACACTACTGCTATGTGATTCACCATCCCTAAAATGGGGGGTTTTGAAAAATCAGAAATGAAAAAGCCACAATACATTACAATTTGAAACTTTGCAGGTAAATTACGAACAAAGCCGCTCTCAGAGAAATGTCTTATAGAATTTGCAGGCTATTTTATGCTAATTAACGCATAATCTTATGATTTTGAAGTATACTACCCCTCCCTTTTTTTTATTAGCTCTCACCAGAATGTAAATGAGATACAAAGTTCTTGAAAATTTGGACAGAGAACTTTGACAGTGATGCTGACTGTAGTACCACTTTCTTACCCAGTGACATGCTAGGGTATTGGGCAGATTCTTCATTATTTAAATTCTTTAAATATAATGCAGGGCATTTGATGTAATATATAATAAACATATTTGGTGGCAACAATTTGAAAAGTGATTCAACTCTTTTACTGATTCAACGCAAAATGTCGTTTGGAGACTAATAGGCTTTCTGGGATAACGGCCCTTTGGGCTAAAAAAAGATTTGTTCAGTACGAAATCTAGATAGAAATCTTTGTCACTTAATCTACTACTGTGTGCAAATTAATTCGGACAACGATCCCCCCCCCTTTTTTTGATAATTTATGCACACAATTTCACATAGAATTAATCATAAAATTAACAGGAAATAGGTTTTCTTTTTTAGAAATGATTTCTAGAATGCTCTTAGGCATAGATTCCACTAGTCTCGTACATATATTTTTCACTTCACACTTTTAGAACCTTCTTAAACATGCGCTCTTTTGTCGTACAACGCATTTTCCTGAGATTTTCCATGAGAATGTGCCACAAGTTTTCGATCAGATTTAAATTTAGTAAATTTCCAGGCAAATCTAGCATAATAATTTTATTTTCCAACATGAAATCTGACAGATTTTGAACTGTGGAATGGAGATAAGTCATTATGAAATATCTCTGCAAAAGTTTTCAATACTACGCTTTAAAATTTCTATATACTTCGATGAATTCATCATTCGTCAACAGGAACTAGACTTCCAGTGTCATCTGCAGTTGAAAAACCCCAAAACATTTGTTTTTATGGGTATTTTACGGTTTGTCGGCCATGTTAAGGTCTGATTGATTCATCCTTGCTTCGTCTAACAACGTTAGGCATGTAACCATAAAGAAATACATGAGTCTCATCGCTGAAAGTGCAGTCATTCTTGTTCCAAGATTTGTATTTTTTAGCCCACAGTAATCCTTTTTGCTTCAAGTGAAGTGTCAAAAATAGTTTTTCAATCAACTCTCTCGTTTTTCGACCAGCAGTGAGAAGTTTACACTTGAACATTTTAAGGATGAATGCCAATACCGGTAGCCAGCCAGTTTTGTTGCATTAATAACGCTATTTCGGAATAGGAATTGATCAGATTGTGGGGTTGTTTTCCTTTTCCTTTCCCATTTGCCTTTTCTTTCCGGAGAAAATGATCCATTCTCAGTGTATCTCCTCAGAATTCGAGAAATAACCTCGATTTCCTTTCTATTCTCTATGCTCTCCTTTTGGCAGGAATAATGCTATTTCGGAGCAAAAATCGATCAGATTATGGAGTTGTTTTCCTTTTTCTTTCCCATTTGCCTTTTCTTTCCGGAGAAAATGATCCATTCTCATTGTATCTCCTCAGAATTCGAGAAACAATCTCCATTTTCTTTTCTATTTATTCTCTTTTTGGCATGAATAATGCTATTTCGGAGTAGGAATCGATCAGATTTTGGAGTTGTTCTCCTTTTCCTTTCCCATTTGCCCTTTCTTTCTGGAGAAAATGATCCATTCTCATTGTATCTCCTCAGAATTCGAGGAACAACCTCGATTTTCTTTGCAATTCTGTTCGCTCTCTTTTTGCTGAAGCATTATTTCTTACCATCATGGATGTGTGACTGTTAGGTGAGATACTTTTTGCTGTCTTTCTAGACGTTATATCCATTTTTAGACCACTAAAATGACCGAATACAAAACTTATTTAAAAAGCCCGCCAAAGTAAGTGCCTCATCTGGTAGGATCGAGCTTAAAAATGGTGTAATAATCCTAATTTATTGTCTAAATCAGCTCAAAGTATTCGAAAGCAGACTTCCAGACGACATTACAGCAGATAAAACTGCTTTGAGGGATGTGCTGGCTCTAGCTGGTAACAAGCCTAAAATTCTGTGAAAAAATCGCTTTGTCTCAATTAATTTGCCTACTACAGAATTTTTAGGCCAAAGAAGCGTTAGCCCAAGATGTCTATTTGTAGAAACATTAGGTATTTTTGGAAGCATCAGACATGAAAAATGAGCAACGCCTTCCCCGGGAATAGAACCACGGACCTCTGAGTTACGCGTCGAGCATGCAGACCACTACACCACGAAGGCATGCGAAGAAGGCGGGAGAAATACCTTATATATTGACTAATAGACCATCCTGGGCCCGCATCCTGAAAGGCATCTGGCGTCGTTTCATTACTAACAGCGTATCACTCTTTTTAATTGTTGCCACCAAATATTATCTCCCTCTATTATATTTAAGAAAATTAGATAATGAAGAATCTGCATGAACGTATGAATGCTTCTCGCACTGTGAGAAAACGGCAGTACCTAGAGACATCAAACCTTGAATAACGTCCTCCTCAGCCCGAGCATGGGCACCTGAAAATCCGAATTTTGAACTTCGAATCTGTTTTATTGTCTATTTGACAGTTTGTAAAACATTAACGTATTTTTTAATTACAAACTCAACGATTTCAAAGCGAGCAGTAGCAACATTGCACGGAAAGAAACATTTTTATCTCCATCACGCGAGACTTTCTCTCGGAAATCCTAAAGATATGCTGTGTTTAAATATTTGTAGCCCAAAGGGACATTAACCCAAATGCTGTCGAAACGTGTATGTGTGTGTAAATGAAAAAAAACGCCCCTTTGCGTGTAATATAAAATCTGAAAACTTACAGAATTTTTTAATTACGTGTTACACGGTTAAGCTCTATACGGTAAGGGAGGGTTCACCGTAGTGGACCTCTTAACGGAAATTGCTTCGTACCTATGTTACGCATGCGGAAAACCACGAAACCGCTTATACAACCAGCTCGTTGGCTGGGACTTGAACCCCAGACCGAACTACCAGTGTTCAGTAGCTTTACTGCTCGACCGGTGGTGGACCGGAACCCTTTAGCAGCTCAAAAGGGTGAGCTAGAAAATACATCAATTCGTGATACATCGAATTTTTGTTATGATGCAAGAAAGGACAAATGTTTCAAGAATTGTTTTAGGGAATTAGTGCTTATTTTCTTTAGCGTAAAAAAGCATAATAAGATCATACATTGGGTGGCAGTGATTTTAAAAAGTGCACCGTACTCATACTGCTTAGTGTTTTTGTGCATAAAAGTCAGTAAGTGAAGTAGTACATACTTAATATAAGACGTAATTTCGATTAATCGGAATCTTACCGTGTAGCTCAAGCTATTGTAGCCGTAGTAGGCGAAATTTGCCCGAGATCTGAAAGTTATTTTAGAAGTTTCATGGGTGTAAATATTGTCGCGTGCATACGCGTTCATAATACATTATTCGTAATTTTTATAAAATTAAACACTTCCAAAATTCTGGAATTTTCCACAGAAATACTCGTACAAGTGATCACACTATCACAGAGTACAATCAGTCGTTACAATTCAAACTACTAAGAACTTTAACTAACAACTCTCAACAGCAATAACAACAACTAATTGAGAGCAGAGGCTCTCTCCGGTTTTGTATAGTTTTCAACAGGCCGCCGAGATATTTCTAGTCCTTTCTGCTTCTCGAAATTACTCGAAAGCAATATGAGGGTCGAATTACGGTTACAGCTAATATAATGATCAATTACTTTTATTCAGTTACAATACCTATTATGGTGATACAGGGGCCGGAACCACATGTTGCCGTTTGGCAACTTTTGGCGATTTCTCACCAAGTTTGGTGACAAAATATAGCGCCAAAACTTTTGTCAGCTTGGCGATATCTCGCCAAATTACCGAGATACCCATTTACTCAATGTTAAATGGACCTGCCCCTGCATTCTTACCTTCCCGGCATAGCTTCTCTCTTCAGACTTTTTGTGTTACATTACACAGAAAAATACAACAATTTCACATACAATTCCACTCAAATCCTCTATCTAAATACAAATTCGTAACAATATGATTTAGAAAAATGCTATTCTGTGCAAGCCAAGCAGTGGCGGCTCGTAATAAGCACTGTGGAACTGCAGCACCCCTGCTTCCACTTATTATTATTTTTTATATTTAATATAATGAGCCCTTTTTTCTTTAATTCTTTCTTTATACTTCTACAATATATAATCCTTAAACATAATGTCAGTAGCCACTCTCCAGTTTATGAAAAAGGTACGAAAGTTTTTGTATGGAACTGCGCTTCACAAGGCTGTTCTGCGCAAGCGCGCACAGAAAGCAGCACTCGAGCCAAGGAGATAAAACAGCACTGTCGCTCTTGCAGTGCCAAAATTCTGGAAACGTGATTATTTCTTACTCCGCGCGTGTGGTATTTGGCTGTTCTGCGCATGCGCTCTTAGGAAGGAGCGTACGAGGGTGAGAGGGAGAGAGCACTGTCGCGTTTGCAGTACCGATCTGGAGTGTCGTTGAGAGCTGGTTCTTTTTTTTTTACTCCGCGTGTGCTGTGTTTAAAAATCATACACCATATTCTTGGTTAGATTATTTTTCAGCTATTCTATTTGATTCATTTTTTT